>OMNM01003139.1:8307-35390 GCA_900302745.1 Parablennius parvicornis | reverse complement strand
ATATTCTGTCATATTCTGCAGCAGTCTAATTTGAATCACAACTTAGCACCTGTTCACATACACATGAATGCAAACGGGTGCTCGACCATGGTTGCTGACCATGTCCATCTTTGTATGAAAATAGTGTTTGCATCTTTCGGTGGCTTCTTCTAACAGGAAGAACGCAGAATATCACAAAGCTCAATTCATTACAAACTGGTTTCTTGAATGTGACAATGAATTCGCTGGACTCCAATTACCTCTAAAGTCAACAGATCTCACACCAACAGGGCAAATTTATATTGAAGTGGAACTCAACTGGAACTGAAGTGGAACTTGTAATTCACATTATGGATCCGACAATCATGTCAATAAACTGGGAATGTTTTCAGCACCTTGTTGGATCCAGGTCATAACGAATTGAGCAGTGATGGGGGGCAAACGGGGGTGGAACTCAGTACTAGCAAGGAAAGTATACCTAATCAAGTGACCAGTGAGTGGGTTGATAAAATGTTTTATTTGAAGATCCACCACAGCACTAAGAGGCACTTTTGATTCAGGTGACGGTATAGTATAGCACAACCGTTCCACGGGAATAATCTGATTATAAGAGAACACAAGTGGAACACAACGCCGCACAGCTGTTTCTAATGTCACCAATAAAAACACACTGAACTGTTTTACACTCATGGCTGTTTTTTTCAGGATGCACAAGGAAATCTTTTATTCAAAATATCCAAAAAATGCATATAATTTGAGACAGTGGAAATCTTGTTAATTTGGAAGTAATTGTCTTTCTTAGCAAAAGGAAAGTAAGGCAACAAATAAATAAATAAATAAATAAATAAATAAATAAATAAATAAATAAATAAATAAATAAATAAATAAATAAATAATTCAATCAATATTTATATGTTGTAACTGTTGAGTAGGAGCAATGTAAATGATGAATAAATAACAAACTCAGCCTTATCTTTGATTTTCACCACTTTACTGATATTCAGTACCCATACAAGAACAAATTCTCTTTATTCTCTTCTCTTTTCCTTGACTTGTTCTATTTTTCATTTTACAGTCTTGTGTTGCTTGTCTGATTGTAGTTTTTACTTATTATTTTGTTTAATTTTATTTATTCATACCATCATCATTATTAGTAGCAGTAACAACAATATTTGGCAGGTAGTCTACTTACCTTTTTTTTATAGCACTCATTGAAATATTTGAAAATTCCAATTGTTCAAGCCTATTTTAAGATTTATTTTTACACCACTGAAACAGTATTCATCATCTTTATATGCAATGTATGTTTTGGACAATATGTTGTAAAGTGTAAAACTGACCAAGAGGGCACACACTTAACCATTTCTCGATGAAACTAATGTATCGTGATGTACTTACAGGATGTTTGTGAGAGTCCCTACTCATTACTGAGGATTTTACTATCTTCCAATGTAATGTGATTCTTGCAACAAAGAATTTAAATATGACTTCAAAGGGCAACTCAGTTGGTGCAGTGGGTCGTCTCTCCAGACCCCTGAACTCTAAATTGCTCCATATGGATGGATTGAGAATCTTGCATGACAGCTAACATTGTGTGCGTGTGTGTGGGTGCGTGCATGCGTGTGTACGTATGTGCATGAATGTGTGTGTGAAACAATGTGAAGCTCCTTGGTGACTGTTAAAGCAGTGTGAATATATAAGTATATATGTGGAACCAAACAAAATCCAGACTGCCACCACAAAGGAACACATTCAGGAGGCCTGATGAAGGGTTAAACACAAAAACACTATAATGCAAAGCTCTTAATTAAGTGCTAACAATTTTTTTTTTCTATACCAGACAGGCTGAGAAGAATTCTTTCACTAAAACTTTGTAGCAGAAAGCTGTAACAGTGTGTTCTGGTTGTGTGCGAGCGTCAGGCTCCCCGCAGCTTTTGTGGTACGATAAAAAGCTGAGTCTCTCAGCCGCCTGAAGCCTCTCCTTCTCATCTTCCTCCGCCTGTCCTCCTCTGACACGCCCCCTACAGATGCAGACAGACACAAAATACCTGACGGATATGACAACACCTATAACAATCTGCAAAGCCTGAAGAACAAGTTAAAGATCATCAGCAGATCACTGGAACCGCAGAGCACACAGAGGCTGACAGTCCAGCGGTGAAGGTGCAGAGAGCAGGAGCGTCAACATGAGCAGGTGGGATGGTGTCTGGATACTAACATGCATGAATAAGCTGCAGCAGAGATCACTGGAACTAACTTTTCTACAGTGTGACTCACAGACTGGCTTTTCTGTTTTCAGTTAAGTGGCTCTTCAAAACTTCGTCTCAGAATAAACTTCATCTCACTGAGAGAGTTGATTTTAGAGTAAAGTTTAGTTAGTACAGATATTTTCTGGCAAGAGTTGTTTATTAGAAATGCTTTATATTACCCTGCTGTGTATTACATTAATGAAATAGAAATAATGTTATCTAAAAACTTTTTAAGTTTAACCTGAATAGTTTGAATGTCTGACTGAGTCTGACTACTTGTTCACCAAGCTGTTTGTCTTCGTGGTTGGCTGTTTTATTTTATTTTTTTTTTTTTTTAACCATATTTGCATAGAATGACTCTGATGAAAATCATAATTTTTTTAGCTTCAATATCTACTTCATTAAACTTCATTAACTTAATTTTCTATCTTCCACTTACTTTCAAATTTCTTTCTTTGAGTGTGTGTGTGTGTGTGTGTGTGTGTGTGTGTGTGTGTGTGCGTGTGTGTGTTTCAGTGAGTGCTTTGACTCTTTGGAGGAAGACTGTTTAGTATAGTAGTGATGTGTACCAAAGTCACCTGATACTTGCATCGATACATTTCATCCTATTCTTTATCGATTTTCTTTTTTCTAGTGTCTGTATCACTCCTAAATGAAATCGTCTGTCCTTTTATTTTTATTTTTAAATCATACAAAACATATTCTTAAACTTAAATTTAACATATAATCACACAGAGAATGAAAAGCCCAAAGTTCATTCTGTTTTATTTAATTTCAGTTAAACTGTTACTTATTTAATTTCTGCAGGAGATCACATCAGTATCCACTCTCCCTTAAAACCAGCAGATAAACTCAAATAACACTTGAGCAGCAACATGAGACACACATAATCAAGCACACTGTCAAGGAATCTCCATTTCAGTTAAAGCCTGGGGACGTGTTTCAGTGTACAGTCAGTGCCTGACAAGTCTGCACACAGAAACTCGTCCTCGTGCTGTCATTCAGTCTTCAAAGTCCATTCCTGCTTGAAGCAAAAAAAATACTTGAGATGTCATTGTTCCTGCTGTGCTGGTAACAAGAACAGACTGAACAACGTCTTACTGTATGTCCTGCTGTGTTTCTTGGAGGGAGAAACATGTTCAGTGTTGCTTGTTAACAACTCACAGCATATGGAAGACTTTCTTTTTCTAACATTGGATTTTTAAAATTTATCATTGTCATTACCCAAGATTATTGACAGTGTGGGTTGGTTTGACTTTATCTTTGAACTTTCCCTGTGACATATTCCTCTGTGAAGTCCTTCAGGTCTGAATACAACGAACGCTCCAATACACAAATAAATACTTGTGCGAGTTTCAACGGGCACACTTACACAATTTAATTGCTCATTTATGGTTTACCGTACATTTATAAGTTGCTAACAGACGGATTTGGGCTTGTTTTGTGTTTTGACAATTAGCACGGCGAAAAGGCTTCCAACAGTGTTAGTTTCTTATGAAATGAACATATTCCCCAGTCTGAAGATTTTGAGTCAAGATGTTTGAAAATGCGATTTACAGCTCAAATTATCACTTGGCTAACTCTGACTACACACGTTTCTATTAACCGTATTGTGAAACGATGAAAGGTTTATGTTGAAGACAGATGAAAAACACGTAACCCAGTTTCCACATTTCATAAACACTGTGCTCAAGTTTTAACACGTGTTCATCTGCATGTGTGATTATTCTGTTAACAGGAGGGATGTGACCTCCTGAAATGTGTAATATCTGAGAGTTTACTTCAGTGACTGGTTTTGATTGAATGTGCCGTCGAGAACACAATAATTTGAAGAAGCGCAGAATATCATTACCAGCCCATGGCATCTGGACACAATCAAGACACATACCAGAATTTACAAGTTCTTGTTTCCATTATTTTATCACCCAACACCAAGAAAGTACACTGGAGGGATAAAAGCAAAGGAAAGAGTCCCTGAGGGAAAAGAGGAACCAAAGCATGAGAAAAATGCAACCTCAGTTAATGTGCTTGTCATTAGTTGTACCTAGTTGTTTTACTTAAACACATTAGGAAAAGTGACTTTAGAGATTTGAATGATATCATCATCCCTTCTTTTTCCAAAAGTTCGAATAAGGATCGAATAAGGTTTGCCATAGTTGCCTAATTTCCACTCCTATTGAAGATTTCTCCAACTCGGTCGCCTGCAGGAGGCCTGAGAAGATCGAAGCTGAACTCAGGTGAAGGCAGCGTGGACACTGGTCCATCACAGGGAAAGCACAGAGACGACAGCCACACATTCACATCTCAGGGATGTTTAGAGGCGCCTGTTATCCCTAAATACACATTTGTGGTCCGCAGGACACTATCTGGAGAAACGTACAAACTTTCCAGAGAAAGTCCCTGAATCTGCGTATTTCCTACTATGAGATGTTGCTGGTAATTTATTGAAGTATTTTAATGAAAAAGTTGAATAAACGCATCATTTAAACTATATTCTTTCATCAAGTAATGTTCTATTTCTCCTGTTTTTAAATGTGTTATGTTGTCTTGTATTGCAATTTATCTACTAATGATTCTTTTTTTCCGTGTTGCAGAAAGTTTTATAATATTAATGTTATTTCACTAAGGAAATCATTTAAAATTAAAGCTGCAAGCAGCGTTGATCGGGACCTCGTGCTCTGGCCCGCTGGGGTCGGCCCAAAAAACTCAGTTTGAGCAGTCCTTTTGAAGTAGTCATGTTTTTAAATAAGATAAAAACACTGTTATAATCAATGGTGCTTTAAAGATTCCATCTGTCACGCCATGTAAAGCACACCATGTAATTACCTCAGATTTAATGTCAGTGTTATACAGTTTGACTCTGCAGCAGTAAAACACGCTAAAACACATAAAGGTCTGTCTGTACGCTGCAGCTTGCTTTGTTTGGAAAAGTCTGCCACAACTTAAAATTTTCGTTTACACTGCGAACTTCCTGCTCAACCGAAGCAGTAACGAGTCAAAGTAACCAGTGTTACCAAACTTCATGGCTGACCCACAAAAATGGATTCAAATGTTATTACGTAGTTGGCATTAGATGGCAAATTGTGACAAATCCTTTGACATGTTGACAAAAAGAGACCTTCAGCATCTTGATGTAAAGTGTTGGGTCATTTCATAGTTCACTTTGTGTATATTCAAATGTGCAGGAGGAAAGAAATCATCATCACGAGAACTGTTTTTTGCCTGGTTGTAGTAGTCACACCCCAAACACAAATAACGTCAAGCAAACAACAAATACTACAGTGACAAACAGAGACGAAGCAGGAAGAGAAATGGCACACACACAGTCATAATCACTAACCTAGTGACTGTGTGTGAAGACAGGGTACATTCTGGACAGGTCAGGTTAACCATAAACCCTCCTGTAGGAAGAAAAGGTGCATACTGTATGCATGATGAGAACATGCAAACTCCTCACAGAAAAGCCTACAACCGGTCTCAAACAGGGAGCTTTCTGACAGTGGCGTGAGCATGCTCACCACTACGGCACCATGTGGCCCTGAAGCTGTTTCATATTACTGTAATTTTCTGCAAAGTTAAAGATAAACCAAATGCAAAAAGCCCAAAGATTTCTCGCTTGACTCTTTTGTGTTTATTTCTCCAAGTCGATAGGTACACAAGGCTGATGCATAAAAAGTGCCTGTTTAATGGGATGCGTTTATCATCTGGGGCTGCATGCTAATGAAATGGTTGGTGCTTTACCTCTCAGTAACATCATGCCTGGTTCATATTTTCACAATGTGGACTTTCTCATATTTTCACAATGTTACTCTTTTCCATATGGGACCTTAGTGGTTCCCCTGGAATTGGTCCCACGTGACGCTGAACTGGATAACACAGCATGGGAAATGAGTGGATGGCAGTTGGTCATGCATGGGTCCTTTCCTCCTGCAGATGTTTGATTAAACAGTCTGAGGTGCAAGGCTTCATCGAGAGATGTATGGTGGCAGTGGGCACCCAGGCACACCACGCCCGCAGCCTGGCCCAGGTGTTGGTAGAAGGCGATCACAGAGGCCACTACAGCCATGGACTTAACCGAATGGGTCAGTGGAAAGTGGTTTCTGACACTGTGGGAACCTCCAACATGCATGCATCAAAATATAAGTGACTCAGCTGCGTGCTTCCATATTCTGACAGATATGTACGTGAATGACATCAAGACGGGAATTTGTGCCAAGGATGGAGAGCCAGAGGTGGAGAAGGAGACTGTTGCGACAGCACTGGTGGATGGGAAGAACCTCCTGGGCCCAGTTGTAGGGAACTTCTGCATGAATCTGGCCATTAAGAAGGCCAAAGATGTTGGCATCGGCTGGGTGGTGGCACGTGGTGAGTTCAGGCAAAACATCAAAGGATTTTCAGAAACTCTGAGCAGCAGATCTTATATTTTATATTCTCTATTCCTTTCAATAGAAATGCCTAGGGTATGACCAGAGGTGTCTGTATCTTCATTACTCGTGGGTGTATTTTGTATTTTGCTCCCAAAAAAGCTTTAAGCTTCAATTTTCTGAGAAATCAATCTTTTACAAGAACTTGCAGGAGCCTGTGTATGGCAGGATTGAATCAGACATTCATACAATTATTTTTTTCCCATTTAAAGATTAAAAGATTTAGTGCCTGTTGATCTAATAGGTTTCAGCTTTTAATTCATTTCTACTATATATGAAAGATGACATTGTGTGGCCACTTTGAAATAGGAGATAAGCATTAATTCCAGAAATTAGGCGGTAATAATATATTGCCATCAAATAATTAAAAAGAATAACTGTAGCTGTGTTCTTTAATATTATTAATATTATTAATATTGGACCTGATGGTTTTGTTTCAGGTTCCAACCATTACGGTATAGCTGGATATTACGCAATGCAAGCATTGAAGGAAAACATGATTGTGAGTGAAACACACAAACCCAAATATCCATGAAGATTTTTGTTTGTAAATCTGGGATTTTATTTATTCAAATAAAAATGATGAACAAAATGTGATCCCTACAGGGCATGTCATACACCAACACATCTCCACTGGTGGTTCCCACTCGTGCGAAAGAGGTAAATCTATTATTATTGTAGGGATATAAGTTGTATTACCACTGATGACTCTGACGAGTGTCGTATATAAATTATTCAGAAATGACTGTTTTATGTCTATAACAAAGTGATTACCTGTGTATTTATCATACATGTT
Organism: Parablennius parvicornis; assembly: GCA_900302745.1. NCBI lineage: Eukaryota > Metazoa > Chordata > Actinopteri > Blenniiformes > Blenniidae > Parablennius > Parablennius parvicornis. The sequence goes on along the minus strand of OMNM01003139.1, from coordinate 27,942 downwards.
TCTAAACTCTCCTGACCTCATGTCTGTAGTGCACCATTGGCACCAACCCTATCAGTGTGGCTGCTCCAGGTAAAGATGGAGACAGCTTTGTTCTGGACATGGCCACTTCAGCTGTCGCACTTGGAAAGGTACAGTCAACATGTTGAGTGAGATGTGTCTTAACGTGTCGGGGATGGATTTATTTTAAAACAGTCAGACTCTGGTTACAGAGTAATTTACCTGCTATGTCTAACTAAGGATGTTTGTCATGCAGGTGCGGTTTCTGGATCTGTAAAGCGAATATGTGCACTAATTATCCCACAACATTGTGCATGAGATTACAGACAAGGTCAGAACCTTTTATAAATTCTTATGTCATGTGCATAGGTGGAGCTCCATGCACGACGTGGGGACTCCATACCTGAAGGCTGGGGCTGTGACCCCCAGGGAGAGCTCACAACAGACCCTACGAAGGTCATGAATGGCGGTGGGCTGGTGCCCATTGGTGGCTGTGAGGCCACAGGTCAGAACACACAACAAAAATAGAATTTGTCAACACTCCGTAGATTGATATTAAGTTTATTTTTTGGATGATCAAATGGACATTGTATTGTATCTCGTGAATGCATTTTAAAGTGGATACTTTAGGGAGAAAAAAATCACACAAAAGAGCGTGAGACAGAAATCTGTCACCAATTCAGAAGATTTAGTAGATAAGTTTAGGTTTTTTTTAAGTATATATAACTATTTTATGTTTACTGTGATCATCACAATCCTGTTTATTAATCTGTACATTTCAATGGACACATAATGAGACTTTCCATGGCAGAATAACAGGAGTGACAGAAATGAATATTGGAGCAATGACAGATTAGACTACTGACACACTGTATATTACAAGTCTTTTTCTCTTATGGTCACGTTTATGTTGGTGCCTTCAGGAGGCTACAAAGGCTTCGGCCTGGGAATGATGGTGGAGATGTTCTGTGGGATTTTGGCTGGAGCTCAGTACAGCAATAATGTCCGCACGTGGAAAGTGACGGACCGTGTGGCCAACCTGGTATGTACTTTGCTGGCATTGCTGTTGTTTGCTGTGGCTGATCTGCTTTCACAGTATCTGGTTTTTGTTGTTTACTTTGACCAGGACCTGTTGCCTTCTTACACAATTTACCAAATATGTACCTTTTTATCTTTATGTAGTGAGACGGAGGAGGTATTACAGTATCTGTAGGCGCTAGATATGCTATATGTATTCCTCGAGACAAAAAAAGCCAGACAACGCCACCTTGACCAAGACCAGCGGTGCGAAGCACATCACACTTTGCAGGGAGCAATTGTCACCACACCAGGACGGCCATTAAAAAAGATTCCCTCAAATCACACAAATTATAACTGGACCAAAATACAACAAACAGGTTAATTCCAATGAAAAAAAAATAGGATGCCATCACCTGAAAACTAAACAAAATTAATCAAACGTTAAACAAAAGAAAACAAAGAGTCATGTGATGACATCTCATGGAAAATAGCAAATGATGAATACATCAGATAAATCACATCACCCTAAAGGGGTGATCAGACAATTTTACAAGATGAACCATTCTCATCCACATTCATACTATTAGAAACAACCCAGGTTTGATTATTAATTGTACTGGTCAGAATTATTAGGCCAACACCGTCATGGCCGGCTGTAAGCAGAAGCTCAGAAGAAGAAGTGGCTGGAGGAAAGCAGGCAGCAGCACGGCAGGACACAGTGCAGACACCAGCAGTGTCCATGCATCTTGATGCAGACACATTGTTGTATGTAGACGAAGCACAGAAGCAGAGCAGCAGTGTAAAGCCTCTGAAGGCAGGTTATCACGGCAGCAGCCTCTCCATGCAGCAATTATAGACCCTGGCATACAAAAAGGGAAACTTATATTAATAAGCTGAGAATTAATTTCTCCTTCTTTGTTGCATTTAGCTGTGGAATTTCTATCACTTCAGGTACCAAAAGAAATGGTGTGATTTTGCATCAGAATAATCATAAACAAACCAAATGGTCAAATTCACTTTGTAAATATATTTGAAATGCAGCAGATCAACCTTCACTGATGTGGTGATGCAGAAATGTGTTGCAGCTCTGATATGCAAAGATTTAATGAATTGGAATCAGGCCTTATGACATAAAGTCTCTTTGCGCTACAGTGTCAGCTCACGGTGTCACCGGCTGTGTTTTCAGGGCCAGTGCTTTGTGGCGATCAACCCAGAGAACTTTGCTTCTGGTTTCACTGACAGGATGTCTGACCTGATGTCCATCCAGAGAGGCCTGGAGCCTGTGAGTGAAGCCACAGAACAATATGCCTAAGATTTACACTGACTGCATTTTCTTTATATTTGCATAAACTGGCCAAATAGTCATTGAAAACAAATGCATATGCAAATCGTAATTGTATTGTATTGTTCTGCTGCAGTGCAACCCCGGCGCTCCTGTTCTGGTGGCTGGAGACCCCGAGAGAGAGAACATGAAGAAGTGTGAGGAGATGGGAGGCATTTCATACCACATCAATGTTGTCAACTATATGGTAACACACATGAAGATTTCATGTTTTTGTGAATAAACAACCCTTAACTTATATATTTTAAAATCACAACTCTATAAATCAGTTTGCTGTGGGTGTGAGGAATAATATGACTTTCTTTTTAGCATTACCAACAAAGTTTTAGTTCCTGTAAGACAACAACTGGAACACAATAGCTTTCGTAACATTTTAAGAACTAAAATGAAGTAAGGATCTATTATTTATCGAGGGATAATTACTGGGCAATAAGTGTATATTTTGGTTATTAACCTACAGAAAAACTAGCCAGGCTAATTATGGAAAAACAGAAAAGATAACGTGAATGATAGAATAGATTACAGTAGATGAATGTGTTGCATGTTAACAATTCACAACAGGTATATTAGCTGTGTCTGTGGGATAAATTCAAATAAGCATCACAATTTTTAACTGTCGCAATATGAAAAAAAATTTGTGGAATAAAACTGAATCGACATTTTGAATTTGATTCCTGCAGAACGACTGTGCCAAGAAAGTTGGCGTGAGCAAACTGCTGCCATGTGACAACCTGGTCTCCAACTAGATGCTTCCTTCAGGATCTTCAGCTTTGGAAAGTCAACATATTTCCTCCTCTTAAAACTTAGTGGAAGTTCCAGTCTGTTCATTCAAATTGCAAATGCTTCAGGGTGAAGGTTTAGGTTTATACTATAACTTGAAAGTTGTGAAATTAAATGGGAATTTAAAAATTCATTTGCATTTCGAAGAAGTTACTCCAAGTGTCTGGATCTGAATACACACATATCAGAGAGAGGCCATACCTGACAGTAAATGTGAATTCAGAGACATCATCCTATCTCTTTCTCTCCTTCTATCCTTTAATCTCAACTGAAACAGCAGCAACTCTGAGCCTGGTTCATCCTGAAGGTTTCTTTCTGTTAAAAGGAAGCTTTTTCTTTCCTCTATCTCTTATGTTTGCTCATGTGGAACTATTGAGTTATTCTTGGTAAAAGTGCCTTAAAATGTCTGAATGTTGTATGAGTGCAATAGAAACAAATTTCAATGCATTGAATTGTAAGTCAAACGTATGTTGTGAAATGATTTAAATGAGCTTAAAGTGTGATTGAAAGAGTAACTGAAGGTAATGCACTTTCTTGTATTTACCCTAGGACAATTGCAATGTTGTAAATAAACAGTAATGACTACAAAATGCACAAAATTGTTAAATTCTGATTTTCTTAAATAGAAAATGATTTTGTTTTAAGTCAAGTTTGAATAATATTTTTGTATGGTCATGATGAAAACATCATTTGTACCACCAATAAAACCCACACAATACTGAGTTTAATAGTAGTGACTTTTAAACAAAACAAAACAAGTCACTGAGAGGCTGAAGTTGGAATTGTGCACTGATGACTCGTTCCAGAGAAACACATCATTTCCGTTCTTTCCAGTGTCTGTGTATTTTTGTATTGTCAGGCTGACAGGCAGGACAAAATGTCTTTCAAAATAAAGTTGCTTATGAGCCCGCCAAAAGCAGGGTTATGTAATCACCTCTGTGTGTTTGTTTGTTTGTTTATTTGTTTGTTTGTTTGTCTGTCAGCAGGATTATGCAGAAACTTGTGGGCGGATTTTGCTGAAACTTGGCAGGCTGATAGGGAATGATGATAGGAAGAACCCATTAAATTTTGGGGATGATCTGGATCATATTCGGGATCTGAGGAACGGATGAAATTGTGCCTAAGAGCAATGCAGAGGTGGCCACCTGGTGGTGAAGGAAGGGCGGGATGCTTGGTCGCGCCAAGGAATGACAGGGAATGACATAATCTGGATCAAAGATATTATATGGGTCAGAGGATATAAGCCATTGGCGGGGTCTGTGCTCTCTGAGTGCCATTCTAGTATGATAATGCGAACATAAGGTTTCACCAAGATACGGTCAACAAAACAATACGCGATCCCAACTCACCCCCTCTTCTTCTCCTGTCCCTCTGTTACACAGCTGAATATAAGCCCGTTCAATCAACACACACTGACAACACCCACGTGACAACTCACGAGTAACATCATCAAAACCCATAAACAAAACATTGCAGTATACAGCTCTGTGACGGATTGTGGGGCCACCCCGACTTGGTATGTGTTTCGCCTGGTTGTTGTAGCTTGGCAGAGGACGAAGAAGGATGAGGATGAGTCGGCATTTACAAAAATCAGATTACATTTATTTGCTATCTTGGATATTTACAAAAGTCCTCAAAAGAGGAAACTCCAGCCTCACAGCAGGCTGGTCGACAGAGACTCACGACAGCAGTCTCTCAGTCTCTTTTTCCCTGGACTCTCAGTTCTCAGCCCCCTTAAATAATCCCAGACCCACCCTGAATTGGGCCAATCAGGAATGGCTTGGCTGAAACAAAAGTCCAGGGGTGTTTCAATCACCCAGAATACCACAAGTGCACCCCTGCACCCAGTGGACTGCGCCATCAGCAATGTGACAGGTACGATGCCGCTCTTCCAGTCTCCCGGCCTCCTCAGATTAAAAGTTTGATGGAGCAGGAAGTGTGCACAGTGAGTTGAATAAAAATTCACAGTGAGAAGGGAATGTCACCTTCTCACAGGCTCATACATTAATTTTCTCTGCATTGTTGTTTATTAACTTTATATCTTTATCATTTTAACAGAATTATAAGGATATAAAGTTACATGATGACATATTATATAGATTGATTCTATATCATATGTCGCCATGTTTTATTCATCCCCTCTTCAGACAGGAAAGGATCTAATATAGTTTAACTCTTGTTTCAACACCTTAGTGTATGAAATATCACTGAACCTGCAGATGAATAGTCATTTTTGATATTCGAACATAAAAAAAGCAGAAAATGTTTCTCATGTTTCGTTTCTATCAAACATTAAAATGAGACATTATTTATTTCTCAGGTTAATTTGATTGCATCCATCTTTATGTATCTGTATCCAGTTTCATTCTAATATTACATCACATGGTGAAATAAAGAATTATTTTTCAATAGAACAGCAATGGATGTGACTGTATTGTAGTTTTCAACATATTTAATGCAGTCACTCATATTCACAAACACGTGCTTGGAACACAGTTTCCTACAGAAAACAATGAAACTGAGATGAATAAACCCCCAAAACGAACCTCTCCATTAAACTGAGTTGCTGCCCTGATATCACAGTTTTCCTGAATAACTTTCACCACTAGAGGGAGACAACGTATAAGAGAACTGACGATACAGATTAAGAAAATGAAAGAACTGAAAATATGTGCCGGACTACTGTTCCAACAATCCTCAACTAAAAGTAATAAAGTACATTAAAAGTGAAGTAAACTAGACTGTAAAAATCATGCAAAAGTAGATGTTTGCATGGTCCCTGGTAGGCATTCAGTTCCATCTACCTAAATACAATCTTGACATTCAAAGCACATTTCAGAAAAATCTAATGATATCAAATTCATATTCTTGTGATTTTGTTGTGCAAACATGATGAAACTTAATGGATGCAAAAATACAATAGAGTGTGTCTGCTCAGGAACAACTTTTAAAATTGGCAAAGCAGATCGTGTAAATCATACTTCAAAATACCAACAAAATCACTCAACCTAAAATGAAAACATTGCAATTTATTGTTATTTTACTCCTAATGACACTGTCACTCTTTGAAGTAAATGTGAAAAAAAAAACAAACAAAAAAAACAACTTGATGGACACTAACACTAATTCAGTAAGAAAATGAACTGTGCATATGAAGCCAGTCCATTAAAAATGAATATATTGGGAAAAAGCAATTTGGAAAAATTACTTGAAAAGCAATAGTTACTCTGATGTGCTCAGTGAAAAGGCTTATTTAAGATTTTATTATTTCCTTCACATTTAATGTCTAAATCAAGCCTAATATGTTTTGTGCATAGGCTCGTAGGTTTGCATGCATTATTTGAACGACACCTCTGCGTCTCTGTTCCAATGCTCTGTATACATTAAAATCTGTCAATAAAATGTAATTTACAAACTGTTTCCAACCTTCCTGACTGCTCTTTTCTCTTACATTTACGTTTTGAAAAGCTCATTTATTATTAAAATAACTCCAGAAAAGGCGTCCCCCGGGGAGAAGGGGGACTGGACATTGACAGATGCCCAGATTAGGAGCTTAATCTCCCATGCCAAAAGTCCTGGCACTGTGCTCTGGACCCTGGATGTCCCATTAACACTCGGCCGGCCGCAAACAAAAGAAGAGAAATCAACAAATCAATGGGCTTTCAGCCCCACCAGGGGAGGGAAAGGAGGTGGGGGTGGGGTGTGATTGGAGGCGGAGGGGCTACTGAGCCAGGTCTGGATATGAAGGGGATGCATGAAGATTAGGTTTGGGCTGAGGGGGAAGGTGGCTCTGTGTTGGGTGGAGGGCTCCTCCAAATCCACGGATTAAGAGGCCGATTCAAACACTTGTTGTAGGGGGTAGACTCAGAGGAGTGTGTGCATGGATGGATGGATGGATGGTGGAGGCCTAATCTGCCCTGGCCTTGGCCTGGTGCCCCTGTGCGGATTAGGAAGGGCCCCTGAGATCCCGGAGAACAGGGCTGCTGGCCAGGATTAAGCAGATTCTAACAGGTGTTTTCTATTGTGATGCTGAGGGGGGGTCTGTCCATCACTTGGTCAATGAGAAAATCATGAAGTGATTGGCTATTACTGGTGGGGTCAGTGATGCCAAAAGGGCATGGCATATATGTATATAAGGGCCACTGTTTGTTTTTTTCACTTGTATGTGCGATTAGACAAAACTGGAAGCTTGTTGAGACATTCGTGAATGTACATTTTCATTAAAGCAATGTCACATGAGACAAATCAAAAATACCACAAAATATCACAAAACTGTTTTGTTCACATGAGCCACCATGTGACATCCCGCTGCAGCAGATCTGAGGTTATGATGGTGAGGCTGCAGCTCTTCAGAGGTCAACTGTGAGGGAGATTAGCATGGCTACTTTCACACTGTACGAGGATCAGATCAGTAGAGCTTAGAAGCAGCAGGGATTGTGGTTAGGAATTAAACACGTACACAATACAGAGAAGTGGACAGGTGGGATTTCTCTTTCCATGCTGGATTATATTAAGTGGAATACTGTGGTTCTGGGGGAATCCATTTGTTTAAAGAACGTACACCGTGAACAAAATTTACATTTTCAATACTTACATGTCCACAATTGACAGGTTTGTTACTGTAAAAGTGTTGAAAATTGTTTTGTTAAACACTTACAGGTATGCTATCCTCTGGTGAGTTGCTCTTCCACATCAATGACTGAAGCAGATAAGTTTTGCTCTGCTTGTTGTTGTTCTTTGTCCCTGTTTAATGACATCTGATGAAAACACACAAAAGAAGAAAAACTGCCTGAAAGGTTTGAAGCAGATCTTAACTTCATGCACACATTGACACATGAAGAACATTGACTTAGATTAACTGGTCCCAACATGTGTTTAATGAAGCTCTTTGGTGCTTTGATTAACTCTAAACTTGTGCCTGATCATAAGATATTAGTCGCTTTTGAGCTAGGTGTTGCCCACAGAGGTCAACATTAAATTGCGAGTTATTTCTAAGCTGCACTTGGTTACAACAGCACCTATTTATGCATGTTTAATATGATGGATCTGTTTACAACATAATGAATCTCTCATCTCCCATTTGCTCAAGTTTCTTTTGGGGATTCAAGGATTTTTTTGTTGCCATACCAGTACATTGTTGCATGACATGGTATGAAGCGAGGCCCAGTTGACCCTGAAACATGAATAAGTACAGAATGCAAAAAAATAAAATAGAGATTAATATAACATGGAACAGTAAAGCACAATGACGGTGTATTTCACTTTAAGAGAATGATTATATTTTTATTTAATGAAATAGCACATCAGTATTAGTAGTAGTAGCAGTAGTAGTAGTAGCAATAGTAGTAGTAGTAGCAGTAGTAGTAGTAGTAGTAGTAATAGTAGTAGTAGCAGTAGTAGAAGTAGTAGTATAGTAGTAGTAGAAGCAACAGTAGTAGTAGCATTAGTAATAGTAGTAGTAGTAGCAGTAGTAGTAATAGTAGTAGTAGCAGTAGTAGAAGTAGTAGTATAGTAGTAGTAGTAGCAGTAGTAGTAGTAGTAGTAGTAGTAGTAGTAGTAGTAGTAGTAGTAGCAGTAGTAGTAGTAGTAGTAGTAGTAGTAGTAGTAGTAGTAGTAGTAGCAGTAGTAGTAGTAGCAGTAGTAGTAGTAGCAGTAGTAGCAGTAGTAGTAGTAGTAGTAAGTAGTAGTAGTAGTAGCAGTAGTACAGCACCAATATTTTGCTGTCTGACACTGTTTGGGTTCAACTGTTTATAAAATGGAACAGTTCATGGAAGAAGGTACAAAACTTTAACAAGTGCTTTCATCATTTCAAGTGGCTCTTGTTTTAAAACTATCAGTGAGGGAAACTGCATATCAGCAACACACAGTTGAATAGCTTTTGTACTTCAATGTTGTTGATTGAAAATGTATTTACAGGCAGATATACTATAAAAATGTTTAGATTTTACTCTAAGAGCATGTCACATCATACAGTAATACATGGAAATGTACACTTACAATATGTTGTACACATCCGGCCCTTTGACTTTTTTCATCCGGCCCGCCAAAGATTACTAATCAAATCAAATCAAATCATTAATGATTGCTTTAATTCGACCTTGTCCTGTAATACCCGGCACTCCGGCAGGGGGCGCATTAGGCGACCGCCGACAACAACTTCTGGATGTTGTTCTTATTACCAATCTACTAAACTCATCCTGAGAATCCAGAGCACCGGAGTCCCCGAGCTCCACCAGGCCAGGCGGAAGTGGTCGCAGGCGGCGTCCAGAATGAAAACAAAGACCAGGGAGGTGAGCTAAACTAAGCTAAGCTAAGCTAACACTGCTTAGGCTCTCTTTCCTCTCTAATGTACGTCTGTGGTGAATAAAGTGGACGAGGTAGGACTCAGTCACAGCAAGATACTTTTGTCTCAGAAGCTGTAATTTGTCATATTTACAGATAGAGATATTTACACCGTGCAACCAAAAGCTGATTTTGCTGGTCCCCCAACCTATAATTTCCTAAAGCATAATTTTTTAAAGAATTAGGAACAGAGTATCTATTTATAAATAGCTACTAAATAAAGTTTACCAAGAAATAGATAAAATAAATATTCAGTTTCATAGCTAAAGTTGCTGCTTGTTATATTATGAATATGAATGAATGAATATCAGTTTTTTTTTTTTTTTTTTTTACCATTTCAAAAGTCTTAGTATAATATAGCTATATTATAGTGAAGAAGAGGTGAGGTTTAATAAGTTGTATTAATTTCCATGTCTTTTCGGACATGGAACCTGATTATACAGTTCTGCAGTTACATATTATACATACAAAGCTTTATTGTAATATAATGTAAAAGTAATTAGCATTCATTATTTTACCATGTTATATCATGAAACTACAGAAACAATTTACTTGTATTTTGCAAGTATTTAATGTCACTTGTTAGTGAGTACAAACATATTTACTCTTTCTTCATGAATTGTAAAAGTAAATTACTATGATATTCACAGTCATTCACAATGATTGTTCATCCATTCACACAAGAAAGAATTAATTGAGGAAACATTTCAGTTTAATGTTGAGGGATTAGGTGGACAGATGCTTCAAATTTTTCAGCTATTGCTGATAACTAAGATGTGTGCATATGTGTAGAGACAGACTGGAGGGAGGAGGAGACTGATGGAGAGAGTGGGGAGAAAAGCTCTGCCGCTCTCATGCTGAGTCTTTAATGAAGTGAAACGACTTCCTGGTCTGGTCCTCCCAGCTGTTGTCCTCACAAAGCCAAGATATTTGCCCATGGGCTCTTTGTCCTGCTCGGTCTGCCATACCTCCAAATGACCGAGCGAACACGTAAAAATAAAAGCAAAGCATCTGCTATCCTTTTCCCTCCAACTGCTCGGGAATGCAAACGTGTCTCCATCTGCTCCTTCGCTGATTAGGATTTAAACATTGATGCTGGGTGGAGCTCAGAAAGTGCCAAGAGGATGCTTTTCAAACTGAAGACTGGATATTTCTGTAAATACCTGTGAAATATATTTCCCCTCACAAGCTTTTTGTCAAAAACCGCTTTTCCTACTTTTTTTCTTGTATTTAAGACAAGGATTTTTTTTTTTAATTTGAACAACATTAAAACAAACTTTCTGATAAAGTTGAATCATTAATTCATGCTTTGAACAAATGGTTCAGAAGGGCAGAGCCAACAGAGGTTCCATTTAAGAGAAGTGTTGTTTGACTGTATGTGATATTACTCGTATATCAATTCATCAGTGACATTTAAATTTTGGTGTTCTTTTCTGTGGAAGCTGTTTTTTAAATGTTGGTAAAGATTTAAATTGGTAAACATTGGAATGAATTTGATTTGTGTACTAAATTAAATTTTTAGTGTTGTTGTTGTTGGATGACAATGTGACTTCCACTGGAGCAACGTGTGCGTGCACACGTGCGTGAATGAGAGCTATGCCTGTACCTGTCTGACTGAAGAGGTAAACACTAAGCAGCTTCTGAGTATAAAGAGCTGCTAGAACTATAGTGTAGCTCCTTACCGGCAAAGTGTGAATGTTGTTGTCTTCATCTCAACATCTCGTCGAAACGAGAACAAACCTGAACTGCTAGGGGCTGTTAAAAAGTCGCCCCAAATCTCGGACATCAAATGACGCTGGTTGGTTTAATTTCATGTCAGTCACTCAGTGTTGAACCGTAACTGGTCACACTTTCACGTTGTCCCAAGCTGCGCACACACACACACACACACACACACACACACACACACACACACTCTACTAGAGAGAGAGAAATCAAGAAACACTCTTTTATTGAAGATTATCTATTAGAAATTAATTGAATACAGTTTGGGGCCCATTGGTTGTTTGTTGGCATAACCATATTACAACAATATTACAGTTGATTATTATATTTTATTTTTAAAAAAAAATCTCCTTCTTCCATCCTGCCCTGGCCCTCTATTAGCCAGGACAGTCACTCTGTAACAGCGAACCGACAGAGCACGACCCACCCGCGGATGTCTCCTGCTCCACGAGCAAGGCTCACTAACTATCGACAATAAACAGTCAGCCTTACATATAAAGCTTAAGTGTTACCGCTGTATTGATTTCTCCTTTCTTCTTCCTCTTTTCATCTATTTCTCTTTTTTTTTTTTTTTTTTTTGCTCCTCATTTTGCATAATTGACTTTCACGTTACTTGAATTGACAGACTACAGTGACGTCACTGGATGTAGCCGTGTGACAGGGATGACTTGGAGCCCCTTCAGGGAGGTATCCGTCAAAGACGTCACTGCAATTTCATGTTTGATGGGGTTGATGTGGTAGGTCACTGCAGTTAGTTCATTTAGGACATTGATATGGAGTAAATTTGATCAGTCTTTGAGGTGCCCTGGTGCCAGAAGCAGCTGTCTGCCCCTCTCATTCATTTGGAGTACTGATGCACTGATGCTAAAATTAAGTATCTGGTCTGATACTGCATGGGGTACTTGTACTCAGAAACAAGATCTGCTGAATGTGGCATCAGGTGCTTTGGTGGTAACAACTGCTGTTCAGCCCCTTTAGAAAGTAACATTTCTGTATTAATAAAAACAAGATCTGATCTTCAAAACCTTTATCTAAGCATGGTGTGTGTGTGTGTGCTTGTGTGTGTGTGTGTTAGTTCAAGTTTACATTGACTCAAAAATAAGAAATTAAAACGTTAACATGACAGTCACACACAGCGTGTTGTTTTAGGGAAAACTCAATTCACTCAACATAAAGATCTGACTAGAGCTATATTGTTACGTCATGCACCAAACAAGCCAGTGTCAAAGCTCAACTCTGGTTGAATGAATGACTCCTACAGTCCACCTACAGTAATCCTCTCACCTTGGTGAAACTGTCATACTCGCTGAAAAATATTTGTTCACTCGTGTAACCATTTGTGCCTCTGACTTACTCTTTTGGTCAAAGTGAAACAGCAGAGGAAGAAATAAAACTGAGAGAGGAAGATGACATCAAGCTGCCTCTCTGTGGGGACCAGCAGTTATCTTCCCTGTGTGGTCTGCACACCTCTGGGTATCGTAAGCAGCGACGCGTGGCTCTCACACCCACATGTCAACAGACCGCTGAGGTGCTGCTTTTTCTTTGTCTGTGTGTGAGGTCCTAATGACACTTTAACAGTTGTCTCTGCAGGTTTCCCACTCGCTCTACTTAATTCTGTCACATTTTCTTAAATTCCTGCTGACACGATGGTTGATGCACCTATTTTGAGTGTAATTTGGTCAGATTTAGAAGATTTCGACACTTTGTGGTACCAAAGCAAACTTCAAACCAGACTTAGTGTCACTGGAAGTGACATCTGAAACAGAAGCATCACAGACCCGCATGATACTGATCTCCTTAAAGACGGCCAACAGCATCCTGCTGGGTCCTGTTACGGGACGACACGTAGGACAACAAACAAATCACGGTGACTGTTTGTCTTCCCCTGTCTGCAGCAACTCCTCTGTAGGTCTGTCCTCCATCTGCTGACCAGCAGGTGACCACTATTTGTCAGTTAATGCATCAAAATTAATCTCAAGTGATGTCTGAACTATACCTGGCACAACAGTTGCACCCTCAAGTGGCAAAATCCAAAAGAACTGAACTGTGTGAAACGACAGGGTGAAAGCAGTACACTTAAATAAGAGATTTTACGCTCAACAAAAGTCTTTTATCCCACAGAAGTAGATTGAGAGTCTGACTTGTATGACAGACTGGATAAACAAAGGTCTCATTAAGGTAATTATGTTTTGTGGAATCTGTTTTGCATTTGCAGATAATTATGGGCTACATTTTGCATGTGATTCTATGGAAACAAGATGAAAAACAATAGCTGTCTTCCTGGAAAATCCCAGTTTTTCTTCCAACCTATGCCTTGGCCTTTTCGTTTTTGATAGTAGGACCACAAAACCTATTCACATCTATAGTTTAATGTCGAATGTTATCGAAACAAAAAGCAACCTGATAGAAAGTCGACTACTGAAACCAAACGAACACATGTATGAACAATAGCATTTATGGATCATGATTATTGAAGAAATACTATAATTGAAAAGACGAGATTGCCTCATGCTCCATTCTTTATCGTGAATGCATCACGATAAAGAGACATGTGAACGTGTAGTTTTACTATCATAAACAGACATAAACGGTATTCAGATTAGCTTTTGTTCCCACTGTTTCACTGATTGAGATTTTGTAAGATCTGCTTACTAGCGAAGATACTTTTAAGAAAGTAAAGGAAGCCAAAGAAGAAATGAATGACTTGAGTAATACTGCTGTAATACTTGGATCAAATGAGTGACTTCAAAGTCAGAACAGCTTGTGATCACTGAACAAAGAGTCTTTGCTGCTCTTTCCTTCTAAATGACAGCTATTTTCTCATTTTGCTTTGAGGTCTGCAAAGCTGTGATTTGGTTTATGTCTGCCCTCGAGGCAAACAAAGCCTCTCTCTCACGTCGAGAAGCTCACAAACGAACCCTCTGCTCACTGGCGGGGGCACAGCCCCTCAGTAGTGCCCCATTAGGCCAGCTGATGGGCTGTTTTCTATTAGTGGTCAGAGGAGCCTGATGTAAAACAGCATGACAGGTGACAGGTGATGGAGGGAGGGACGGGAACAGCAGCTCACCTTTCTCTGTGGCCACTCAGAGGCTGTTGTTTTAGGGGTGCCGACCCGGTGCCTCGGGCCCCTGTGATGGATGGGTACAGCTGAGATTGGTGCTGGTTGGAGGAAACTGATCTAATGGCCGCCTGACCCCGAGGACACTCTGACCTCCAACATCTCTCTTTACTGGAGACGCTGACTGAATGTCAGGAATACAGGATTGTATCAGCTGCTGGAAAGTTGAAGGGCGTTTTATTAGATACATGATATGAAGTTGTGACTCACCAACACTGCCGAATCTTTCAACTGAAAACCAACACGAGACGAAGCATTGACAATTGATTTTCTCAACACATGGTAAATCTAAATGTCATGACAAACAGAACTATTTCTCTTGTTTTATTGCTTCAAATATTTCTTGTTTGTTTTTGAATACCAAATGTTTATTATTTCTTTGGTGCTCTGTTAATGTTTTGGCTTTCGTGCCGCGCTTTAGTGATGCTGTTGATTATTTTTTCTAATTCATTAACTGTTGTGATTGATGCACGTCCAGACTTTAGATTGATTTTCCTTGGTTTTAATTATTATTACTTGAGGATAGTGTCTGTCTTTTGTTTCCTCCTCTGAAATTTACACCTATCCAATCAGCTGTCTTCCTATTACAGTATTAGTGCTAAGACTTTTGTGTTTGTGCAGAAGAGATTTATGTTTGTGCAGAAGAGATTTTCTTTCCAATCAAACAAGGAAAACCAAATAATGACGTTTAACCATCATTTCCTATAACATGGGAGCTTGAAATCTGCTAAAATAATTTAGTTATTCATGTGTATTACACATCACTGCTCCACTGCTCTACTGATCTTCCAGCTGTCTCCAGACGTATATTTGAGTTTTTACATCAGATTTTGTTGTAAATAATGAAACAAAATGACATGTTAAACAGAATAGGACTTAGTAGTCAAGTCAAGTCCTTTATTTGTCACACACAACAATTATACTTGGTGAAATGTTTTAAGTACATGTTCGGCATGGAAAAACACTTTTTAAAGGATGGAAGGATAATAATTTAAATGTAAAACACACAATAGAGAAGATAGCACATTACATGTATATTACAACATTAATAACAAGAGCAATCAGAGATCCATGGCCTACTATCTGTCTGTGGTGAATATTTAGACAAAATCCACACAGTAGTTGACGTGATCTTGCTGGTAGACCTACAGATAAATACATGCCGATGATTTTATTAAGTCCTGGGCGGATGTAGTGATAAAAAAAAATTAAGGCACATAGAATATAAAAGATAAATAGACAATCTATGTAATTTATGTAAACTTCAAGAAAACGCTCCATTCAACTGGTTTGAAGAAAAAGTTTTATTTGAGATTTGTTTAGAAGCATCTCAACATTTTTGAAATATCTATGAAGCAATGTTTTTGACACAGCATAGATGATACAGGATGACACAGAAATGTAAACTATCCTCCATATACTTCCTGTAATCAAAATTAAAACGTCAAACTAGTGACATATGAATTTAAGTTCAAATTCACTTTTGGTTTACTCTGTAATTTCAACATGAGGTTAAATTGTAACAATATGAGCAGTTTTACTGTGTAATTGTATTTAGTGTAAACTGGATGGTTGGTCAAGTCAACAGTTTTGACTTCCAGTGGCAAGCTCATGAACCCCTTTTGCCTCCATTATCCACCTGGGACCGTCACAGTCCTCCATCCTGACACACGCAAGCACTCACGTCTCCATAACGTCAATGGACATTGCAGCGACTTACATACATTTCCCAGGGATTAACTTAAATTTAGCAGCGCTATTACCTGTCAAACCCGAACCCGATAAGTTCGTTCATCAATCAATCAATCAATCAATCAATGGAATACTATTGTCTTTATATCATTTTTGGCCCAGGTTCAGGTAAATGGATGAAATTGAGTTTATATTCATGTGACTAAAGACCACCTGAACCCAGGAGGTGATTGAAAGCCTAAATCAATCAGACACTCCGACAGGCACAACTCGTCACAATGGTAGATTAATCTGTTTATGCAGCTGTGCTAATAACCTTGTTGGGTGGAATTTGAGTGGAGAAAACCAGAGCCAAGGTCACAGGGAAGATGTCTCTTTTTACAGATTAGCAAAGCAGCACTGTGGTCTTTTTTCCCCCCCATCTCCTAAAATAGCAAAGCCAAGCACATTAAAGTAACCCAGTGAACTCAAACGCATGCTTGCATTATACATTGTTATGCGTTTGTAATATTGGAAATATTTTTGAATTGGATTAAACACTGACCTGTCGCCTCATCTTGGATTCTAATCCATTTCAACATCACTGCAACCCTTTTTTGTATTTGATAGATGTGATAGATATGATTGTGCATTTATAACCAACAGAGATGTTTGTGGCAGATTAAAATCAATATAGAGAGACTGTGTAAAAATAACTATCCTATTCCTGTCAGCAGTTGAAGAGAGAAAAGTAACTGTACAATTGAAAGTGGATTAAATGGTGACGATCTAAATATATATTTACATAAAGGCATGTGTGATTTGTCTAAGGAGGATGTCTGTTTTTTACCCAACAGTTTCACTAAAGAGGACACATTGAGGCACTTGGTAGAATATTAACATGAACATTCCTGTTATACTATACCACCCCGATGTTCTAGGCTAGAATGTTATATATTCTTTATATATATAGAATATAGTTACTCCTTACTGATGAACAAATCAGCCCCATTGACTGTGGCAGTAAAGATGTCTGAAGTGACATCAGCAGCCACTCATATCCACAGTATCAGTTAAACTTAAATAAATATCAACATGCATTCATATAGCATCTGTTTATATTCATGCTGCTTCTTCTCCTTGGCATTAGATCATAAACCCATTTAGCTTAAGATCTGATAACGTTCAGAGTTTAGACCTTCTTCCTCCACTTCAGTTATTAGACTGACACAAAAAATATTAGTGTCACAGCAGCTCTACAAAAATGTGTGAATTGTTCTAAACAGACCATAACACAGAGAGAGACAATAAAATATAATTCAAGACTTTAAAGAATGGTTAATTAATTTATTTGGATTAACAAGTAATATTGGTCAACTAGTTTTTCAAAAAAACTCTAGTATCCATGTTAAACTATGTTACTCAAAAACAAACCTAAGTGGGAGGGTCTGTAAAAATAAATGAAAATAATCTCTATCAAAATTTTATGCAAAGTTGACAGTGTAATGACGTATTCTGGACTGCACTGTTGTACTGTGACAAACATGCATGTGTCAATCCATTGTGAACATTTGTGAACATTTGTGAGTACATTTCAAGCTAAGATCTAAAACCTGTTAACTTTGACATAAATGCCAAAATCGTGTGAAAATTAGTAAGGTGATGCAATAAATGTTTTTCTATACATGTAGAAAATATTAGGCTCATATGAAAATATGCTGGACTCTTTTATCTGAATGTTTTACAGTTCTTAGTTCCCACCCAAGTGCACAGATTCACTGGTCACAATCTAATTTGTGACTGATCAGCTGAGCCTTTGTGTGGCGTGTGAGAGCCGATAGTGGGAGGCCGAAGGGGTGACGTTGTGCATTTCCACACATGTTTTGTCTGGGATAGTTCTGGTCTTGGTTAGTGGTTGGGGCAGGAGGGGTTGCTAGTGTCAGCTGGTCCATACAGTGAAGTACTACACTTACGCCACCTCCTCTCCTTCCTCAGCCAACCACCACAGAGAGGAAGTTGCTGGTCTGTTTAGTGCGATCATCAGGCCAGCTGGTGCCTGGGCAGCTGCACGGCTGTGGGGTGGCTGGGAAAGAGCCTCTCCTCGGCAAACCCAGGAGGGGCTGCTGCATCTGCTCAGCTGTTACCCACCTGCCCCCACCCTCATATCCTCCCAGTTCCCCCTTGCTCCATCAGCTGAAAGCAGCAGGAGAGACAGCTGGTGGGTGCTGCCATAGAGAGAGGTGAGTGAGGGGAGTGTTTGTGTGTGTGGATTGCATGGAGGGATGCAGACAAAGCAGCCGTGACATCACCACCAGGGCTATGCATTTAAATACATACACATACACTGATGGCTCTCCTTTGCTTTGCACCAAAACAAGCTGCAACTGGCTTCAATATTATAAATAAATAAATAAAGACATTAACTAAAAATAATGAACTCATGAACATAAGTTCTCGTTAAGAAGGTTTATATATTGTATGCCTCACTGCACACAACCTACACAAGTAAAGCTCGTTGTTACTGCTTTGTCTAGGGAACTGAATTCAGTGTATTTACATGCATACTTCTCTTTGTGCTATTGCTACCACTGGAAGATATGTTGTCAAAAGCACAATAAATTTGTTTATTCAAAATCCAAAATAGCTTTTTATATGCCGGGTGAGGTTTGATTGTTATTAAATTATCCAGGTGTAAAAAAACCCAAAAAACAATCATATTCAAAATATATTTTGGGAGTTTCTCTATTTATTTAGAACCAGTTGTTGGCAGATGATTCACTCTAACAAAGTCTGAGCATTTATTAAAAGATGTATTACCAATAAAACAATGTGTTTAATATGAAAGTCATTCCACTCATTGTGGTCAGAAAACTTGCAAGCTAATAGTCCTATTTCCGAGCTCAAAGATTAGGTAGAGAACTATGGTTCAAAACCACATATTTTTCGGACTCTTATGTTCTTTATGCTTAGTGTCGGGCCAAGTCTTAGATTTTGGTTAAATAGTGGACTTCCTCACATTTTTCCTGTAAAGAGACAAACTCTTTTTCCATCAGTTAAAATGTCCTAATATTTACTCAGCAACTGCTATGATTGTTACACTTGTGATTTTGCTCAATTCATAATTGTAATAAATCTCCAGTGTACTGACAGAAAGATGATTTCTATGTCCTTTATTGTAGTAATTAACAGTTTTACCCTCCACTACCTTCCTTATATCCCGATTTGCTCTCAAAAATCTAAACTAAAATATGATGCTGATAAGAAGCATCCCCTGCCATCCCGGAGTTTTCCTGCTGCTGGCTACACCCTGACACTTCCTGGTGTCTCCGAGGTGAGGCCCAACACAAACCTTGAAAAACACATTGACATCATTCTGAGCCAGTGCATCATTCTGAGCGGTCTGTGTCTCTGTATTAACGCATGATGATTTATTATTAAAAGAAACTATATTATTTAGTATCAGTTTCTTAATATACAGTATATCCCCATCAAGTGTTGTCATGTTCCCTATTGAATACATTATAGATACCTAACTGCTACGAATAGAATACTGTAAAGGACCATGCAAGTCATTAAGGAGAAGTCATTCCTTTAACATCCACCTGAGCTTTAATATCCGTGTCTGTGGCTCTAATCAGCA
>OMNM01003134.1:45339-61613 GCA_900302745.1 Parablennius parvicornis | reverse complement strand
GGGTGGATTATTCAGACCACTGGGCCCACTTTGTACGTTACAATCAGAATACAGCGAAGGCTATTGAGTCCAGTCCTCAGTGGTTAATCTTGGGTCACATGAACAACGTTTCTCTTGCCAACATCCATCCATCCATGCATTTTATATTCTGCTTTTATCCCACCCAGGATTGAATTAGCTGACTGCGGGTTGCAAGTCCAAACCAATAAAGACAAACAATCAAACAGATCAGGAGAAAGCTCTAACCACTGTGCAGATCCATTTACAATAATGGGTGGAGTTGCTTTTGGAATACTCTTTTTACCCCTGCCAGCTGAACTACCTTATGATATTTATCTACCAATGATAGATACTCCTAAAAATATAGATATTACTAACTTCACAGTCAGCAGACTGAATTTTTATCCAGCACCTTTACTGACACACATAAACACCTGATAGTTAAATTAATGCTAAAAACATCTGGTAGCTTTCTGAGTGGATTTTAATGGCTTTATTTGAAATTAATGTCCCACAGCACCACCCACCATATGCTGCTGAACAGCAAACTGCAATGCAAAAAGAAATGCAAGTCTGTATGTCACTGGATTTTGCAGTATGACCATGTATACATTGTACATCTGGAAGTTGACGTCTTTCACCAGCCCGGGTGAAGAGGATGAAAATCGCTACTATTCCCTGAAATACACTTTCTAAACCCAACTGGCTGTCTGTGTCGTTAGGTCTTTCACTGACATACACTATCCAGCTTTTGAATCAATATTCAACTTGAATGCGAGAATAGAAACTTGTCGCACACTTGACCTGTGAGAATAAACAGTCAATATGACCTTCATGCGCTACGTCAAAGAAAGAAAAAGTTTGAAAATGGTCTTTCACAGTGCTTATCTTTGGAAGTCAGACAAATATGGCTTGCATATTATTTAACATTGTTCTTATTGAAACATGAATAAATTACTTTGCGAACCACCAAGACCCCAAAGTTTTTCAGTGTCAGTGTGAGCTCTTCTCTTCCCTCACCTCCCCCTTCCAGTCATTCCTCCACTGCTGTTGTTCAGAATAAGAGTCATGGAAACCCAACAAGTGCCAACCGCAATACCAAGGGAAACCGCCTGGTATTCAAAAAAATAAAGCTTTATATAATTGACATGACTCTGTGACCCCCTCCACTGGCTGTGGATGCTCAATGCACCCCTGGACGTCAACTTAAATATTTAAAAGTATTGTAAAGACAAAGAAGTAAACCAGGTGCCAACATTTTAATTCTGTACATGTAAGTCAAATAAGTGTGATCTCTAAGACGAGGATGTTGTTATTGCAATATGGAGTCAAAATCCACGTTTAGTTTACTGGCAATAGGTCAGTAACATTATTAGATAGTTTATCAAAAGTAAAGAAAGGTAGAAATCCATGTAATTGCAAAACATTCCTTTAAAATTCTGCAAAATTGTCAGAGGAGCTAACAATTCTTTATATCATTTGTTCCAAGTGCTATTTACATTTTTAGTCTCTTGTGCTCCAGTGAGGCTCGATAGCAAAGTGATATCATTTCAACAGTTGGCAAGGTCACCATCTGTCTCCACAAGCAACTACCAGACATACCTCTTGCAAATATATGAGGTTGTCTCACATTCCAATTGAAAAAAAAAGAAAAGATGACTGTCCTTGCTGAAGAACACAATATGTACAAAAATAGACTAATTACTATATCTAATTCTTGGCAATGTTTGATAAATAAACCATGAACAAACTGTCAGTTTGTGTCGCATGACAGTTTATTGCTTGACTTAATTTTAGTCAACATGTTTGCTTTTGATGTCAAACAGAGATCAGATGCCTGGTTTTATTTCAGCTCATCAGTTTTCTCCACAACACTATCTCCAAAGCTACTTCAGCTGGTAAAAGGAGGGACTTTGGAACAACAGTGATATGTACTGTGTTACAAACAGGCATGACTCTGGACTACAAGCCCCAGCATGTGCTCAGAAAGACACTAGAAAGTATTGTGTGTGAACACAGTTTGCTGAGAAATTCACAAGTTTGGGCTGTATTACAGATGAAGGCAGGTATGCAAACAATCCTAAAACACTGGCTGTCTTCTCTGGGCTAAAGTTTGTTTACAGGTGACTTAAAAGAAGACACTTAAAAGGGGAAAATGATACGTGACTAACAATAAATCTTTATTTTTGGCAGGGAGTGGACAAACGAGGTCAAGGACCATCTGGCTTGTTATCACTGCTCAGAACAAAAAACACATTTCTGATTGTTTGAGAATGCACCACAACCTATAGCATGTGCAGCTTTATCATTGCTAAAAAATATTTTGGAGAAAGCCTTGGATATTCTTCATAACTATGCTGGACTACATACTGCGGCATGCATCACTACAACCTGCTTTCTTAGGCCTCCTTTGCTTTAATGAACAGAATATTGGGTACACCAGGGGATGAAAATTCCTGCGAATAAATCAAAATATCTCTCAACAGTGAGACACCTATTGGATAAGAATGAGACAACATATCTGCCCCAGAACTCTAACAATAGAAGAGGAGGAGGATAGATACAAATCCAGTCAGCTGCAGTCAGAGGTTATTGGTGATTTTGAAGAGAGCTCTTTCTGTGCTGTGATGAGGGCAGAAACCAGACTAAATCTATTCAAAGATGTGATTGTTGGAAAAGTGAGAATAATTTTGAGAAGCTCCATTTTTTTGTATTTTTATGCTAATAAATGATATTTAAAAGTGCCTTTCCAGACGCAGAGGGTCACTGTACAAAATCAAATGATTAAAAAGACAGATAAAACACTGGCAGGATAAAATGGATAGAAAAACAACACACAACAAAGAGGGAAAGAGGGTAAGGGACATTGTGAAGCAGTACAGAGAGTACTGAACAGATAAGCTTGGAATTTGAATTTGAAGATGGGGAAAGTGGTGGAGTTATGGAGGTCGGGTGACTATCCGTTCTGGAGCCTGAAAGCAGAGTAGCTGAAAGCTCTGCAGTCTGCACCCCGTGGTGCTGAGGAGGGCAGTGAGTTCAGTGAGGAGGATCTGAATGAGAGGGATGGGGTAACAACATGCAGGAGGTCAGAAATATATGGAGAGGCAAAGTTATGGATAAACACATGTAGGTTACAGGAGGATTTTGTAGAGGGTTCTTTGTGTGAACTGCAACCAGTGAAGTTGCTGTATGCTGGTGGTGTGGTGGAATAAAGAAGTTTTGAGAATGATCCGGGTGGCAGAGTTATGAACCAGTTAGAGTTTATGGAGGACCTTTTGGCTATCAAACCAGATGTGTTGCCATTATAATTACCTACAATACTAAATTCATAGTATTAACGCTGATTCTATATCTTTCTGACCAGTTTTCTGGTCAGTATTCATTGTCTCTCCAATTGGCGTCCTTTGGCTTTGAGAAGGCGTAGGGCTGGTTGAAAACCAAGGGGAAGAGTGAGTGAAAAATACTGTCTACTTTTGATTCTTTGTCCAGAAGAGTGGGAAGACTATTATTATAATCAGAGACCAGTTCATCAGTGGAAGAAGAGGTGTTTTTGCTCTGGAGACTGTACAAATCTGATATTAGAGCTATACTGTATGTTCCCTGCCTTCTATTGTGAATGTAATAAGGGTTTGTAAGAAATGTCCAAACCATTTTGGAGCTGGAGTTGTACATGCGCAATGAGTTGGAAGAATGGAAATTTGAATTAATTTTCTCTACCATTTGTCTCCAAGGCACAAAAACCCTGCAGTCTCATTTTCTTTGGTGGACACAGTTTGACTGAACACCCCCTCAGACAGGAGATAAATAAGAAATGTGATTCACTGTTGCCTGTCCGTAAACTGCCAAACTCTTTAATCTTTCATCACCACGGTAACATCACCAATGACGTCTTGATGATTTTAGTGGGGCGTTTGGCCATTTAGAAATACTGATATAAAAGAAAAGCAGCTATTAGTAGATACTACAGGTGCCCTCTCAAATCACAGGCAGCGTTGAGCTTGCGTAAAAGTTTACTGAGCCTTTTTCAACCTTTGTTCTTGTTTACATTGTATAACCTCACATTTTAACCTGCTGGGTGCAGAATATTGCCATTGAGTGTTTGGAATTAAGTTTTGCAGAGGAACAAGGACAGTCAAGCAAGCTCTAAATTGTTTGAAGCATTTAATCCTGACTTGATGCTTCATTGCTCTCAAGTGTTGACTGAACAACACTTCTGGATAATACACAACCCTTTAGGTGAAGCTTAATGATTAACGACACTAGAATCCAGTTTTCTTACCCCAGTAGCAAACATATATACAATGATGGTTATGCTCTAGACAGATTTCTGCACTCACCAGAAAACCAAGAGATAATGGAAAAGCAAATAAAATGCCTCTTTTTCTCATTAAAAATTGTTTACTTGCTCAATCCTCCATGAAATCTGCCATTATATTTCATCATTGGGTCAGAAAATTCCAGCTTATATAAGAGTAAAGGATGAAAATAATTACATCAAAACATGTTCCCTCTGAAGAGTGCGGTGCAGAAAAAAAAGAACATTGAATCAGTTGCACAAACTTGATCACATTTGTGGACCCAATGGCAAGTCTCTCTGTACACAGGCTATGTTAAATAAGATCAGAGGTCCAAGTGCATGACTGTTTAATCTTCCTGGCATGTCTCAGAAAGAATTAATGAATGGTCCAACAAAATTTATAAAAACTGATTCGATGAAGTCGGTGTCACATTAACGTTGATAGACTTGCTGGGATTCCCAGCACATCCCTCCATCAGACAAATGTTACATAACTCATCCATTTCCTGGTGACTATGATCAGCAGTGCTCGTTTGCATATTCATCACCTAATATTGCTCTAAACAATTCTAATTTGTTTTGACTGTGTATGATATTTCTACTAGGCAGAAGTGCTTCTGTAGTTTTCATGACTCAAATTATCAGTGAAATGTCCCATCCCATGACTGTTGCTATACACTGAAAATATCACAAACAAAAAACAAATGTTCAGAAGAAAGTGACAGTCAGAGAAAACATGAGAAAGTTAAGGGCAAACATTTGTACATGTAACACTTGTGGATTTGGCAGTATGGAAGTTCAATAAGAGGATTCTTACTATTTTGTTAAGGTTAGGGTTGTTCTGGATGTATTCCTGTGTCTTATCACTACCTCCTTTTCAAGGTCTCCATTGTTGATTAAGTAATTCGCAACTTTGATTTGGAGCAGGTTTTATGGCCGATCTTCTTCATGGCAACATGAGCAGTTTGGGGTTAAAGTTCTTTCTCGTGGAATCTCAGTAGCGAATTATTAGCGATGGGATTAGAGGCAGTTAACTTAGTTTTATGAACCCTGAATGACTCAAAACAGTTTTACAGTTCATTCGAGTCCAGTCAATGTTGTTGGCTACTTCCTGTTTAACTGAATCCACCGTGCTAAAAGTGGTCTGCTAATTTCAGTGAACTAATTCTAATGAATCACCCCAGTGTGTGAGGTGACTGATCACCTTCACTCACCTTGTGTACTTGCAGGCAGCCAGTCAGAGGATTCAGGGGCTGGAATCCTCTATCTCGTGATTCATCAAAAAGATACAAAACAATAACTCAAGTAATTCAGGAACCGACGAGTCCTAAATAGGATTTGAACCAGCTTGACTCCTGTTGCAAGCTGAACTCTCGGCCCACCACTGAACCCATTACTATCTCTGAAACACCCTGAAAAATGTTTGATCGTCAGTGAAATCCTATTTGAAGAAACAGCAGAATGTTAAGAACCACACCAAGAAACATTCAGGCTTTATTTGGGCAGTCAACATTTAGGTTACCAGAACTCTGATTACAAAAGTAATATACGCATTATATCAGCAGGTTTCATGTTACATATTCTGTCAAAAACATATGCTGGATTTTGTGCTACTAATTACACAGTAAACAGACACTTAACCTTTTTTTAACAGCATTTCATTTGAAGTGGTTCTTTCATTCTTGCCGGTGCAGACCAACTGCACATTGTATCATCAATAAGAGCAAAAGTCCTTCAGAAAACAAGACAACAATAACAGGAGGGAACATTTAATAAAACATTTTTCTGCAGTGACCTCATTCTCTGTGTGGTAAGTCATCAGTTCAAGTACAGCACAGTGGCATCTACTTCACTAAACCAGCAATCAAACCAACAAGTAATTTTCTTTGAGATGGGCTTAAAACAACAGCTTTGTGATTACTCACTTGTTGATCCCATTTTGCATATTTTTTAGAGGGTAAAAAAAAAAAGACTAAGACCAAGCACTTTGGGGGCATGTTGCAGGTGTGTATATTTGATTATAGATGAGTGTCTTAATGGAAAGCAAATGATTGTAAAACAATCCACTCTATTTATGCCTTTCGTTTGGAAACAGCCTTAGCGTATGTCACAGTGAGCATTGTGAGACTAAGACTGACGCTCCAGTATGGCGGACGGCTCATACAGCAAATCATCCTCTCCAAGTGTGGAACTGTGATCCAAATTCACAAAGTTGGGGATGTTGAAGTGAGAAAGAAAGGGACACTCTCTGTCTATCTTACTCTCCTCTAAAAGTCCACTGAGAGGTTGTTGTACTTCAGCTACCTCAAACTCCTCCTCCATTTGTCCATTCATCCCATTGATCATCCTGGTCCTGTTGTACATCCCCTGCTGGGTCCGTGTCCCCATGCTTTTTTCAGTCCTGTTGTCCTCTGTATTTTTCTTCCTCTGGGCCTGATCTTCCTCATTGATGTAGAAATTAAAATATGAACGGGGGCCCGCAAGCAATGGGCGAGAAAAGGCTTTGTCGTTCTCATCTTGATGTCCATCAATGTCGACCAGGCAGCTTCCTGGTCGATGGCGCTTTTCAGCCGAGTCTGGATTTCTGTTAAGAAAGAAAGAAAAAGAGAAAAGTGAAATTACTCCAGGAAAAAGGTTTTGAAATGGGAGGCTTTTAGTGTTATTTTTTTCCTGGAATATAGCTGCCGCTCAAACCTGAGATAATGCTGAAGATTTATCTTTTACTTTTCTTGGGACTTGCTCAATTTAATTTTATTTCACTGTGAAGAACTGAAGTTTCAAATCATATACCTGCAGCTATTTCATAGAAAAAATTAATGAGCAGGAGTGAAATATAGCTAAAATTCTCAATTAAATCTCTATTGCATACTGAGCTAACCTCAGGGTTTGACTGCACTGAGGTTGAGCAATTTTAACAACGCTGTCATCAATTTCGTACGTTAATGTTTAACTTCAGATGTGTACACAAGAAAGCTTGAATGCCATCTTTCCCCTTGCAACCAACAACGTTATTCACATGCATTAAGTGTGTGTTCTTAAGACTCAAATCAATATCTCACAGATTTATCTCCAGCCAGAATTGCTAAAGAACTAATCACTGTATCAGTCACTTTTGCAAACATAATAAGTTCACCTCCAGACAGCTCTGAGATGAGAAGCTTGAAGTGCTTGAGCTCTCTTTAAAGCTGAATCAGCCCCCAGGGCCAGATGTGAAAGTGAAATCAAACAGGGTCCATAGCCTGCCAATAAACTCACTCTTGATGCGGCGCTCCAGTCTTTGTGAGCAGTGTGAGGACAAAGAACATGAAAATGACGAACACAGCAAGTCCGACCCAGAAGCCGATGACGATGGAGTCTGAAATGTCAGAGAAGAAAGCATCTCATTTAACTTGTCTCTCCCTGTCCTCTCCCCTCTCATGGGTTTAAATCACAGCATCTCAAAAGGGTGAGGTGGGGGTCCCCTGGGGGGGGTACCAAGAAGCTTTTTGTAGGGATGCAGCAGCAGTAGCAGGAAAATCATGGCTTTTTCCAGCATGATTTTAGATAAAGGGAATAGGTGAAGGGTAAAACTTATTTATAAAAATGATTTCCTATATCCTCACAGCTTTTGCAATAGCACACTGTACGGACATAAGTATCCAGATGTCTGAATATCAGACCAACAGATATAACACCTTCCACTCTCTTAGAAAAGTTTTCCCCAAGGGTTTCCGTGGGGATTTGTTTCTTCCCTTAGAGCATTTTATGAGGTCAAGCACTGATGTTGGAAGGAAACTCCAGCTCACAGTCCTCATTCTTCTTCATCCTGAAGTTGCTCAACTAGGTTGGAGTCAGAGGTGTGGAACACTCTTCCACAATGAAATTCATCCAATCATGTCTTATACCGATTGCTTTGATTGCAAGGGCATAATCATGTTTGAATAGTGCAAAGTCTTTGCCAGCCTTTTCCTGAAACGTTTATGGGTAGCATTGTGAAAAATGTCTTGATATTGGCTTGACTTTATGTAAAAATGTAAGGGGTTAAGGGGACTTATGAAGACACTTGAGTTTAGCAACAGGTGGGACAGATTATACTTCTCTCCATATAATATATATATTGTGTGAAAACATTAGGGAATCTGCCATTTGGGGAGCATTGTGGTTTAAGCTCTGTGCATGGAGGTGCTCCACCTCACACAATTTCTGAACCACCCCCCACTCACACACACACGCACGCACGCAAGCGCGCGCGCACGCACGCACACGCACACACGCCAGGTGCCCAAGCTCTGAGCGTGAAATCCCCCTTTAATTACGTCAATTAAAATAAGCATTAATTATTGCACAATGTTAAATACCCTGCTTGTTTTGTAGGGAATGAAATGTCTCATTACTTGATCGTTACCATTTAGACAGCTATAAACCATGACAGCCTGATTGAAAATGGGCTGCTTCATAATGATATTGAGAAGCAGCTGGTGTGTGTCGGGGTTTTGCTGGAGCATGGCAGATAAAGGGTGAAAGGGTAATAAATGATTCTCAATTAAAAGTGCATTGTCAGACTTGCGTGCGCGCACACACGTGCAAACGCTGCCCAAAGTAGAAATGCATTTAAAACAAAGAGTAAAAAGATCTCAGCAATGTTTTCAGCTTACATTTGTGCGCTTTCAGTCCCTCAAAAGACACAGGTTCGTCGTCGTCATAATATTCATACTGCCACACGTAGTCACTGCGACGCGCGCTGGTTCGGCTCTGGTTGTGAAAGTCGGACATTTCACCCCGGTATTACGCACCTTAATCACAGGAGACACATGGAATCAATCCGGAGATAATATACGAGGTTCTTACTACATCTATAAAGTTTGAAAACCTCCTTCAAACCTTTTCTCAAATCTACTGCCTGCAAATGTTTGGCTCCCTCCAACTATTCCCTCGGATGCTGGTTATTGTCTCGAGAAAACGCTCACATTGCAACACGGTGCCAATAAATCCATGGTTTTACCGTTACGCAAAAACAAAACAAAAAAAACAAAAACAAACTCTATTCATCCTCGTGTAGGTCCGAGGAGCGACGCAGCAACAGTGTTGGTGAGCCTCCCAGTGCGCATCGCCCCTATACACAATCCACAAATCACTACCAACCACTATCCAGCAGCAGCAGCTTCGGTACTGATGCTCGCTCACTCCGGGGTTTGTGAGATTGCACTGCAAAAACACGCACGTCAAGCAAGGCGCAGGGTCCATCCAATCTCTGGCGAGATATTTCCAACGCAGTGTGCTCGGAAACTGTGCAGCCCACCCTGCAACCAAAAACATTCGTATCCAATTTTTTATTGGGAATGAGTACAGAATCATATTATAAAAATATGGATTTAGAGTAAAAAAATTATGTAGATTATCGTCAAAACAAAAGTTATAAAATAACCATTAAATACTGAAAAAATAAGGATGTAACACACACAGAATAAAATACAATATATTGCAGAAATCAATTGATTCACATTGAGTACACAGAGCAGTGAATTCGATTCCAAGAGTCTGATGTTTAAGCTACTTTGAAAAGTGAGATAAATTACAATGGAAAGGCGTATTTTTTTTGCATCGCAACAACTGGGCTCTAAAATCAATATCCTGCTGGAAAGATTGATGACTACTCTTTACACCACGAATCTGTTCAGACCAACCTCATCCGTTCTTATTCTATTCTAAAGCAGAATGACAACATGTGGCAGCACAACTACAATTGTGAAACAATACTGTGTAAATACAATCACGGTTAAGTAAATTGCAGTGATGGCAGTGAATAACAATGAACTGTCTTGCCAATAAAGCAAAGGAGAAGAAACTACTCACATTCTCCATCATGCACGGATACAAATTAAATCTACCCATGTACAGTAACAAAGTATTTGTACTTACTGTAAAAATTCACATCATCATGTTTGCAGTGTGTAGAACACCATCTGTGAGCTGAATACATATTTCTGAAATGTGGGATTTGCTCTGCTTTATCTTCTGTCACCATTTCTATATTCTTTTAAATTTATCCAAACTGGTTCATATGATGTATTTGTATCCAAAAAGATAAAACTTCCTTTAAAGGTTTTATACTGAATCTGTGAATCTGACTGCTTCTTAGGGCTGTACAGTGTGTCAGCACGCTCCACAGCAGGAATTGTCCTAATTTGACTGGCTTTCGAAGGGCCATGCAGAGTTTTCATGTTCTTCCTGTGGGAGTCTAGCTTCAGCGCTCCACCAACCTGAGTTGGATGACATGGTATACAGGATAGATGGATGGATGGATGGATGGATGGATGGATGGATGGATGAATGGATGGAGACCAATCCAGTGTTAGCATATAGCCTCTCATTTAAAAGAAACATACAAAAATACAGAAAAGAAAACCAAGTGTTCGAGTAACGACAACTACGAATATGTTCTTAGCAACATTCACTCAATCAATCATCCTCCACCAATCTTCTGAGCCCCTTTTATCCCCGTCATGTCAGTAATAGCTAGAACCATCCAGCTCACTCTTGGCACAGTAATTCTTGGAAAGGACGCCAGGCTTTCACAGGGCACCAACCACTCAGTTACATAAAATGAAATGTATGCATTTAATCTTTATTTAAGCCTGTTAAACAGCACACTTGTGCGGCACAATTTTGTTTGAAGAGACTGAAATGGTCCTGAGTGCACACTGGAGGCTCTCTCATACGAACAGAGCTACTAATTAAGTCAGTTTGCTGTTTTATGTATGTTTGTGTGTCAGTTCTACTCTTAAAAGTCCAGACATTTTCTTGCTCCTGCCTAGTTAATTCAATTCATCATCTACTGTAAAGACACGTTTTGATTTCTAAGCTGCAGGCAACATAATGTATTAAGCCTCTTTATATATTTCACAGTCTGCTTTGAAAGTCTGGGTCACAGATGACCAATATATTTATTTTTCTTCTTCTTTTAAACCCTTTGATAAAAACATGTTACTGACATGTGTGAGCTGAGAGAAACGTGTGAAAAACACTGGGAAAAATACAATGATTTTCCTCTTAACATGTCTCTATAGAAATGCATAATTTTACTGGAAAAACAAAACAAAAACCTTTTACTGTTATTGCAATGTAACCATGACTAATGGATTTTTAATTACGTTCACTGTGTGATAACTAAAGAATGTGTAGATGTGCCTGACTGAGACTGAAAATGCTCATTAAAATGGGAAAAGACCAGTTTATTAAAGAGCTTCTTTTCATCTGCAGATGAATCTTCATTCAGGCAAAAAGCTTCGTTAGAGGCCAGACATTATTTTAATTTGTGAAAGGCCTCTTAAGCAGGAGTACTTGAGCTGCTTCCCTGCAACAATATTGCACTGAGGCTCCACCAAAATAATTAAATAACCAAATCAACAGAGTATTCACTAATGCACATAATACAATGATGTTTATTCTGTACTTCACTCAGTTGCTGTTACCAAAAATCCATGTTTAGACTGTTAAAGGATTCATTTTTGTCTCCAGCACAGGATTTTCAGCCGGCATCATCTACAGAGGTTTTACCAGCAATAGTACTTCTTTTTTTTTTCTATTTAATTGATCCACCTGTCTCTCAATTTGGCACCATCTGGTGGTATTATCAGTAATGACTTGGGGAAATCGCACCCTATAATTGGGTTATACTGCAAAATAAGAATGTGCTTTCAGTGTTATTAGCTCTTTGATCAGAGGCGTCAATGTTTTTTTCTGCATATAGCTAAGTTAAAACAGCAAGTTAAAACTCAAGCAAAAGCAACGCTTTCAAATGTTTCCCTTCGTTTTAGTGCAAAGACATGAACCTACAATCTTAAAACAGCAAATAACTTAGAAACTGTGTTTTACAAGACTTGAACAACTTTAGAATTGACAAACAACACTGCGATTACAAGATTATGTAATATTATGGATCCTGGTAAAACGAACAAACAAACAAAAAACCAAAAACATAACCAAGTCCAACAAGCATCATGTCCTTAATCATATGTTCAATTTTAATTTAATTGCAACCCCCCCAAAAATGCAGCAGATGGCTTGGATTAGCTTTGATGGCTGAACCTCTGCAGTGTTTCTTTTAAGAATCATGATGGGAGAAGCCTGTTGCATCCATTTTTTCGGATACAATCTATGCTAATACTATTTCTCTAATAAATAGGTCATGGTAGATTCAATTCTGGTCTGTTTCAAATTGAGATAAGTAAAACACTGGATTGGGTCTACAGAAAACAAAATCTCAGTTTTGGCTCATGTGGCATACATTTGACATTCTTGTTTAAGACGGTTACTCAACGGATGTGGCTGAGCATGGGAACTCAACTTGGGTAGGAAAAAATAATGATGACAAAATCCTAAAATCCTAAGGGTTGGAAATTGAGTTGACCGAGACTAGAGAAAAGTACTTTGAGCTACATGGAGCAAGCACGATGAATATGATATGTATTAACTGCAGCTTAAAAACCACAGCCATGGTAGTTTTAACTCAGGGATGTGAAAGATACATAGCGAAAATGCCATAAAGACAATGATAATAGATTCCCTTGATTTTTGTCATGAAAGAATGATGAAAGATTGTCTACAAAGTGTCCACAATAAAAAACAAAAATCCCTTTAAATACCACAGGTTCTATTCACTTAATTTACTTGGGATGTGAAGTGAAATCATCTGTATTCTTCGAGAATATTTGTTGATTTATCACATTCAGATTAGTTCTTGTTGGTAAATTACTCACAGATACGAATCCAGTGCTGTGACCAAACCACATTTTCCATAAATGACTTTATATGACGGCCTAAATTATGGCTGCATCAACTCTCCCTCATTCGTCCCCTGCAGCGCTATAAGGCTGAACTCAACAAAACGAGTCTAAGATATTTTAATTATTGATGATTTTTATTCGATTCATTGCAGAGATTTCTAGTCCCCCCTAGGTGAAGTAAAGATGATCAGACGCATCACGTATAATGAATCAGTTGCTGTGTCTTCATTGAATTTACTCAGATGCATGCATCAAAGATATTAAAGGCTGCCTTTTGTCTCACGTTAGAGTAACGATCAATAATGCATATTTGAGAGAAACCACATGTCTAAATTCTACCCCAAAGGGGTTGCTTTGGGTTGCTTTGTTCTTTTCCGGCATGCTGTGGTCATGGTAAGATGCTACGCTGTGCTGTTTTTACAGACCATGTTAAAAGAGTTTTGATCAAAAGAAGCATGTACAAGGCTGCTGGCATCAAAACGCCCCAAGTACTTACCAGGGGAAACCCATTGTATCAACACAACTAATAAATGCCAAATGCAATACTGAATGAGTCCGTGAGATTTAGTCCATGTTTCCATATGCTGTTTTTTTTTGTTTTTTTTCTGGTGATCATTCAAACTTTTGTAACAGGGAAATGTGGTAATAGAATGTTCAGGATTTTTACACGTATATTACCACATCCATATATTGTATCTCCAGAATGATATGTTATTAATCCTGACTGCTGGTTATTCTCTTATCTAATCCTGCAGCTCGCTGAAACAACCACTGAAATGTCAAGTGTGTTCCCATTACTGTTTGCTACAGTATATTTCATAATGTTCATGCTGCGTATGTGCTGATGCATTTGTAACAGAGAAACAGGAAATATCAAACATCCAACTGAATTTATGTCAGGAATAAAGTCATTGTGACATTAACTGCTGCGAAATTACTTTCTGGATTTCACGAATAATGCCATAAAGCATCTGAATGGCTAGATTAATAGCCTAACATCCTGTGGTTAGTTTTCTGCAGTCTCAAAACAAAACATTTGAGAATAATATGAAGCAAGATAAAGGTTTCAGGTCATTGTTTCAGCCAGGATTTGCATATATTTGCCTTTTTTGAAGGTTGGTAGAAATCTCAGGAGTCCTAGTCATCTGTATGACAGTGTGTCACATGAATAAATATCTTGCTTAGAAAACAAGCAGCCTTGTCCTTCCTTCAAGGAAAGAAAGAAAATGGTGAAATGTGGTTGGAAAAGAGCCAGAAAGATGCATACACGTAAAGAAAAAAAAAAAAGCTCACAAGCAAAAGACAAGCGAGGAGGCAGGTGAGCAGAGCGAGTAAAGGAGGAAGAAAAACACTGTTAATCAGTTTCTTTAACATTCATACATAAAAGGACAGTTTCAGAGAAAGAGAAGAATCAGTAGTCAAGAACAGGCTGGATGGTGTTTGAACTCATTGTTAAATCTGTCATC
Source organism: Parablennius parvicornis (assembly GCA_900302745.1). Lineage (NCBI taxonomy): Eukaryota > Metazoa > Chordata > Actinopteri > Blenniiformes > Blenniidae > Parablennius > Parablennius parvicornis. The sequence goes on along the minus strand of OMNM01003134.1, from coordinate 47,085 downwards.
TGTGAAAGTGGGTTGAATGTTTCCTGTGAATACTCTTGGATATGTGTTTTAGATCATTTTTCATTTACAGAATTCCCCTGATAACATCCCTGCAAAAAAAGCTACTTCATGGCCATGTATTAACAAAGCATAATTATGAGAAATCAAGATATGTCACATTTCAGCTTTTTTGTTTCTATTTTTCAATGTTTTTAAAGCTTCAATTGAGTTGCTACAGTGTGAAGAGATGGTCTGAATCACGCTCTTTGTTGCTTTGTTATAGATTCCTTCAACAGGGCCATTATTTCACTGATCATTAAAACTCATTATAGAATGCTGCTGATATCTTCAGTTATGATGTTCACTGTAACCTATTGATGAGTTCTATTGATGCGCAGAACACAAGTTATTGTGAGGTGAGACTCAAACCTCGACTGTGGAATCAGCCCTGCAGAGCCAGGATGCATCTAAATGACCTACCTGCTGCATACTGCAAACTCTGACTCACCATTGCAGGTGCTGTGAAGAGGCATGTTTTGATCAGGATACATCACTTTACCAAAATCATTATTGGAAAGTGTTTCAGGATTTCTGTTGAATAAAATAGAAGGAGGCGGGGCTATGTGTTTCTGACCTTGTTAAGAGCACATTTAGTGTAGTTCATAGATTAAATTGTTCTTCAAGAGAATCTGTTAACACTGCAGGTGCTGCTGTAGACTGGGCAACGTTACAGCGTCATTTCTTAATTTCTCCAATTGCGTTCACTTCCCCATCACCCTTAATAAAATTCTGATCACAGATCTTGTCTAGTTTGAAGTGACTGCCATCCACCACGCTGACTGCACTAACAGCACTGAAGCTGTCCATTTGTGATTCAAGGATGGAAACGCTGAAGATTCCTAAATAGATATAGTAAAATATTCATGGAGTCTGCATCAGTGCTGCTGCCACATGAAATGCATAACTCTACTGATGGAGCACAGATAACTTCAGACCTTTCCCTTGCTGGCAGAGAAGTCAGAAGAATATCCTCACAGCTCCAGATCAATTTTGGCAGCTGAACCGTCGTTTAAGGTCCTTGTAGTGGGTTTTCTTTCATTTTGGTCTGAGAAGAATCACTCATTCATTTATTGTTATAAAATGTATTTCAATTATGTTTCTTGTTTTGGACTATGTCTTTGTTTCATCCCTCGATGAACAGCTACACTCCCTACTCTTGGATTGCTCATGTTTCGAATATCGAATGCTCAATACACACACACTTCAACATTTTCACATTCTCAATCTCAATTTTTTCTTTTCTAGTCTGAAATGAGCTGTTGTCATCTACTTTCACTCACGCAAGGGATATTTTTCTGTTCGCCAGTTATGATTGCCAACTCTTCAGAACGTTTCAGAATCTATAATCCTGATGCATATTGAGCAGTTGCAGAAGTTTATTCCAGTGCAGAGCCGAAGTAAAAACTATCGTGATCTAGACATTCGACGATAATCAGCGACAGGTCAATCAATCAATCAATCAATCAACTTTTATTTGTAAAGCGCTTAATCATATCAGCAGACATTTCAAAGCGCTTTAACACAAGAGAAGACACAGAACCCAACTAAACCCCTCCAAAGCAGAGGCAAACTGCCACAGTGGCCAGGAAAAACTCCCTCATGAGGAGAAATTGTCAAAAACTCCAAAGTCAGGAAGAAACCGTGGGACGGACCCAAGACTCTGGAAGGGCGGCCATCCGTCTTGACCGGTTGGGTGAAATAACAAGA
>OMNM01003134.1:29711-40650 GCA_900302745.1 Parablennius parvicornis | reverse complement strand
GAGCGAGCCATTCTGGATGGACCTTATTAGTACTGCGCTCTGCCTCTTTATCCCCTGGAGAATGGTGTCTATGATATCCATTGAGGTAGCGCGCAAAGACATTCACTGCTGATACATGGATTACCTTCAGGCAATTACCAGTCTGGCAGTGATGCTGCCCAGAGCAGAGCAGAGCTCCGTACAGTGCCAACATCGTGCACATTTAGCAGTGTCAGTATGGAGCCCGGCAGTTGGCGTTGCAATTTTATGCAGCCGCATGCCAAATAACATGAGTGTGTGTTTGAGTGCGGCACCACACTCCCCCCTGCTGGTGCGCGGTGATGTTTCAGTTAGTGTTAATTCAACTTGTGGTGGTGGAGTACAAAACAAGTAACATTCATGAAAAACATTACGCAAAATAAAGTTTCCTGCATGGACATGCGATGCAGGCATGGTATGCATCTGTGGAGGTGTAATTATTGCCATCCCCTCCTGCTGTGACGCTGAGGTTAAAACAAATGCCTCACACGTGTTCTCCCTCCCAATAATGCCCCCACACGAGACTCCCTCTGTCCTCCAGACTGACAGTAGGGCACGTGTTTCTTCACACCTCACCTCACACCCAAAAGGCATCACGGATGGAGATAACGAAAGGTGAAGGGGATCAGCTCATATTTTGCCCCCAATAAAAGTTCAACTATGGCTTGACCAGCTTTTAATCTCTTTTGGATTACAAATCACGTTTCTGCATGGGCTTTTCTCAGCAAAAAATATGCACGTGTCAATATATAGATATTGGATAAGAAGCTGTAGGTGTGACTGGTTTTATATCTCATAAAGCAAACATATGGGAACTTTATTAGCACATTGCTGTAAAGTGGTTCCATGTTGTAACTGCATCTAAACATTTGGGAGATAACTTAATCTACATTTTGCAAAAATCAAGATAGAAAGTGACCATATGGTTGTGTTTTGCTCGAGTGTGACTTCGCACCTTACCACCGTGGCGCATGGAAACACTTGGGGACGCGTCAAAGCGCAATTTGGCACGGGCTGCCAAGCCACGATAAATAGCAACTTCCTGCCATCGATCTTACTTCTTCAACGGACTTTGTGCAGGACGGATCAGCACCAGGAAACATGGATTCTTTCACTGCCGGCCCTGGATTGGAGTCTGTTTTTACCAGTGGCAACTCTGCTCAGCAGATCAACAATGTGTGGAGACCATGGGCTGGAAATGAAGGCATAACTATCCCTCATAAGGTGAGCGTTGGTAGACAAAAAAAAACAAACAAACAAACAAAAAAAACAAACCCTTCTAAGTCATTAAGTGGGCATGATTCACCGAGAAAATCCTGAACACAATCTTCCATTTCAACATTTCAGATACAAATTGCGCATGGACAACTATTTTATGCAAATTACTCCAAAGCTCCTCAAGTCATTCACCCCGTGAAGTAAGTGGATTCCTTCTCATTAAGTCATCTTTATGCACTTGTAGGTTTTTTTCCATGTAAATTGTATCTTTTATTTGTTCACATGAAGGCTGTATTGGCCCAAATCGAGATGCTTCGATTATCTGTACCAGGACGCAGAAATGCTCCTTCGCAGCTACCCGGTCCAGGCAACAATCAGCCCTTACGAGGACTCCAGCAGCGAGGAAGACAGCGACGATGAAGAAGAGGACGTGGATAAGCAGCAGAACTAAACGTCACTCTTTGATGCCCGAGAATGCACACAGTTCCTTAATGTGATAATATATTTTCCCCTCTAATTTATTCATGTAAATACCTGTACATAAATCTCCCTCATTTCTGCACCAGCGACAATTGCTTAAATTATTCCTTAATAACATCTCTACCTCGTTTGTATTGTTTCCACTTTTGCAATAAAATGCATGAAATGAACGTGTCTGTATGGTGCTTATTTTCGTACATAATTCATTTGATCCCCTTTTGAATGTAGTGTCAGACTTGGAAAAATGTTCATACATTAAATCGAGGTGTTTTTGGTACTGTGGAATTCTATAGTGAGGAGGAGGATGATTTTTGAAGGACTTCAAAAAATTTACATTTTAGAGTAAGATCAGATTGATTTTATGCAAGTGCATGACATGTCTCTGGGGCTCACTTTCACACCTATCAACAACATGTTTTTGATTAAAACTTATTTACCACAATTTGAATTTACTCATCCTCATTATTTCTAAAAACTAATCAAGTCAAACTTAACTCTTGTGCAATATAGAAGAGAGATCATTTTTTTTCTCTCAGCCTTGTATTCAGCTTTTGATACAGCAGTCAACTCTTTTCCCATGGATAAGTGTAAGGTGGTAAACACCTAATTTCCTGTGCTGCCTGAAGTGCAGGGTGTTCGTGACAGATGGGGGATGTAAAAACACTGTTAGGGAAGTGAAGGTGCACACAGAACAAACTGTGTACAAACCCCTGCCAACACTTGTTCAGAGAACCACTCATTGGTGTGGAAGACAAACTACGCACCAGGTTGCAAATTGTTCTCCCACATTTTACAGCTTCTACCAAACTACATTTTTTAAATGATCACCCAGTAAACATGTAAACAAAAGAATTAAAAAATATATATCCAATTTCTGGTTGAATTTCAGTAATTTTCCTGTTCAATTTTATACTTTGCAATTTCACAAATAAAATGGAACAAATTAAAACACCTTTCAAAACAGGGCAATGTGATAGTGAGGCATTACTGTAATTCAGTGAAAACTACATGTTGTTTATTCCCCCAAGTAGTCCATAGTTCTAAGTTACAAATGGAATGCCTTTACTATACAATCATGGCTCTTTAAAAAAAAAAAAGTGTCCCATAGGCAGAGTTATTCAAAGTAGGGCATTTTGTTTATATGTAAAATATTAGTGAATTTGTCATATCAAGACAAACGCGAAGAGTTTGTTGAAGCAGCTTGTTGAAGCCTATCAGGATGCAATATTCTTATACTATGTTTTGATAATCAAGACCAATAACACTTGCAACAATAATATCCACAAAACAATACTTTTGTATAGCTAGAAAACCACGTGGGCCCAGCAGCCTGCACACTGATTTATTGATGGACCCCCCAAAATAAACTCTTCAGTGTCTTTGGGCAATGCATCTTTGTTTATCTTCTCTCAGCAAGATTGTCTGATTCCAAAATATAAAGTAGTCAACAGTTCAACCCTTTGAACTTTTCACCTCACGGTGGAGCCGACCTTCCCGTCCCTTTGCGTGGGAACTGTTCGGATCTTCTCAAGGTGTTTTTCGGAGTGTGAAGTCTAAACACTTTCTGATTTGTTCGCCTCTGAGAATCTTGGTATGTGGTCCTGCACAGTCACTGGAAAAGTGATCATAAGGGGGCAGGTTGATAATCCACAGTGCTTTCATTTAAATGTAACATTGTTTTCTAACGTTTGCTTTTATACACTGACATGAACACACAAACTTCAGAGAAATATAACGTTTAGCTGCAGCTACTAAGAGTGTGGTGGGATCAAACAACAATCTGATCCCAGTGCAAGTAATCACAGTCTGACTGCTGAGCATTAAAATTACAATAAATGCCCTCATGCTGACTGAGCATTATGAATTGTAATAAAGTGTTGAAGCTCTCCTGACCCTGTAAACCTGAGCTGTTTGGATTTTCCCGGGCTTTTGGTCTCAAAGTGGCAGGAGCGTCACTACCTGGTGTGAAACGTGTGCTCCTCCACCGTCCAATATAAAAGCAGGGACTGATGCACTTTTGCGTGAACTTATAACCTTTACTGCATCAGTGCTACAAGTTACGTAGCTACAGCAGTTATGTCTTACAGTTTTTTTTATTGCAGTCTTCACATACTCTGAAAGGTGTGAAATTTTGTTTGGCAGGTGGTGGCATGAGTTAATGAGTAAGGTAGGGAACTTTTTATGTACAGCACGTTGGCTCACGTGTGTGTGTGTTTGTGTGTGTGAGATTGTTTTTATTTTTTGCAAGATAAAAACAACTGCAAGTATGATCAACTGATGTGGATTAATAATCATGCTTGCCTTTATGAACTTTGATAAACTTTGACGAGTTTGAAGAGGGCAGCCTTTGCACAAGAACTGGTATGAACTTGGGTGTGAGGTTTGTGCTCACATCCTGGCCTTCAGTCTCATGTCCGACATCTTTGGTCGAGTGTGTCTAACACTTTATGTCTAATTTCCCAAAACTCACACTAACATGTCAAATGTAGTAGTTCTTAGAACCCCTGTACAGTTATTTATGAAATCACAATTTTCTGCTTTTAACATCTGCTTGTTTGTTCTGATGCAGCAAAGGTCGGTGTAGCTTCTTCTTCTTCTTCTTCTTCTTCTTCTTCTTCTTCTTCTTCTTCTTCTTCTTCTTCTTCTTCTTCTTCTTCTTCTTCTTCTTTTTTTAATACATTGTCTTATTGTTTGTGTTAGTTTAACTGCAGCATGTGACCGCTGACATGCAAATGTGAACTTTACACTTGCTGTGTGATCACACACACCAAATGAGGTGGTGAAGTGTGACCCGAGCAAACTCGGGGCCGATCAGCTGCCTTCCCACAGTGACACCTTTGCTTATCCTTGAGAACACCGCGTGCTGTCAGGGGTGCGCCGTGGCAGTGTAGTATTGATTGTGGATTGCTGAAACCTTTTCAGAGAAAGGCCAGCTGAAAGCTGAAAGAGGACGTTACTTCCTCACACGTTTGGAGCTCAAGCCGAAGAGTTTAAGCACTTTCTAATTTAATTAATGAAATTGAAGGTTAAGACAGTATTTCAGTCAAAATGCTAAACATTTGGCATGAGTGTTAGGACTTAAACAGGATGTTTCTGGGTGCAGAAGGCTGGGAGAAAAGCTACAGAAGTCATCTCACAGTGGATCACATAGGATAAAAAATAGTATAAAATAGGAAGATTCTTAAAGTGCATTCTGTCACTGTGGGAAGGCAGAGACAGCATGATACATGTTGAATGTACAGCAAATTAAAAAAGAAAGGTACTTTTGTCACAGTTACAAGACTGCAAAGTAAGAATTTAGTGCTGAAAGACATCTAATTAGAAAACAACAACAACAACAAAACCCCAATCCCAAATCCTATAGTGGAAAAAAACAGACAGACTTGAAGATTCCTGTGGGGGAAAGCTTATTTTCATCTTAAATTTGCTTGTACTCATAATAATGACTGACAACATAGTTCATCGCTTCAGTGACTTCACTTAATTTTTGTAACAATCAAACAATTTTAGCAGTTTTTTATTAAATGTAGTTCAGATTACATCCAGGAGGGGACGATGTGTTTCCGCCGTGTATCCAGAGGAGCTGAAGAGTTTTGTTAAGACCGGAAATGCTACTTTTAGTCCTGCAAAAGACAAGTGGCAAGCATGATGTATATTTTCCCAAAATATGAAATCAACGAGTGACTGAGTAAGTGCCTTTTCCCTCCATGTTTTATCTTGAATATAAACGCTAAACATTTAGTATGTTTATCCTGATGTCATTGACAAGAATTAAGTTGTTTGAAGTGATTCTGCCACATAATGTGAGAAACAGCTGCCTAACAAGATTAAAAAACAAAAAAACAAAAACAAAAAAACCAAAACGAGAAAAACAAACAAAAGAAAAAAAAATAACTTGAAATGGGGGCAGTTTTCACAGTTTCTTGAGTCCAATATAAAACGGTTCAAAACAGTGTAAGGAGGTATTTTGATAAATTACTTAAATGGGTAAATGAAGTTGGTGTTTTGAGATGTATAAGATTACTAATTTTGATTTCCAGATACATAGCTATGTACACATTGATCAGTTTGTTGTGCTTTTCTGCAGGTGCATGCTTGTGCACATTTGAACTGCAGCTCGCTGAACATGAAGGTATCATAAAATATATACAAAGTGCATTCTACATTGTTTACCTTTTAAAAAAGAAGTCCACACAGTCTGAATGTGGGTTTATGACCAATAGATGGGAAAGTCAGCTCGAAGTGGTTTGATAAATAGTTGTGTAACTGTGCACTGCATCCGCTTGGGGGCGGTGTTGTACTTGAAGAACAATCAGTAGTTTACAGTAGCAGGTTTAATGAAGTTTTAACCCTCAGTTGTGTGTGTGTGTGTGTGTGCGTGTATGAATCGAATCATGCAGTATATATGTAATATAGGAAAAATATGCTGATTTGGTTCAATATTTCAATGGCTTATTTAAACTGATTTAAAATTCCAACTTACAAAGTAAATGTTTGATGTATTAAACAACAAACTCAACTAGATGGCAAAATTCAGTCAAGATTATTTGTTGGTCATGTAAAAAAAAAGTATTTTCCAAAATGTGTAACTGTTTACAGTATGCTACTCAATTTACTGTTTGTTTTTGTCTCGGTCACATATTGTGTAGGTGAATTGCCTGAAATGAAGATATGTTTCTTCACATGCATTATCTTGGAAAAAAACAAAACGAATGAAAAAAAACAACCTAAGAGAATATTTAAGTAAATGCCTGATCTCATAGCACTGCAGGTTTCCGTATTTACTGCTCTGTCTTGCATGAATATCTTTCCGGAATGTGTCACATAAACGCCACTCAAGTGTGATTAAGCCATAGAAGCTAAAAGAGCAACGGTCTTGCAATAAATGAGACGGAGGACCTGAAGCATGAATCCATCAGTGGTTTGAAGCCCTTCGTTTCTCTGCTGAGTTGTTCTGGATCCTCCCGGCACATTGTGGCTCACACTGATTTTTAAGAGATATAGCTGTTGTGCTTTTCTCCACCCTGTTATCTCACTCTCCACTTAAATAGTTAGTTTGGTCTTCTCTCTCCGAGATGTGTGCAGTGGAGATAATTACAATTTCAGCAACGTTTGTCAGGTGATTACCTCATAATCCCCTATTTCATTTGATAAGTCACGCATTGATTTAACTCAGAGTTGGACCTAATGGAGTATCTTTTCCACCGCCACAGTGATTTGTATGCTGGGGCGAAAGGACAACGGCGGATTGAAGGCAGAAAAACAGCCGCTCGCCATTCCTGCTCACTCAGTCGCTGGTGAAAGATGAGCAACCACGAGGCAGGTTTAATCACAGCAACCTCAATGCAAACAGTAAATCACAGTGGTGGCTGATACAGTATCATGTGGTGGTGGGAATTGTGCGTCTCGCGTGAAAGTCTGCCTGTTTCTGTTTTGAGAAAGAAAGAAAAAAAAATGTTTCTCCTTGCAGGCAGAGGGGGATGGAGAGATGAAACACCCTGGATGAGAGATAAGATGAGTGAAGAGAAAAGAGACCTGCTTGGTATTCACCTGTCTCTCTGGATCAATAAAGGTAATTTGGGCTGATTCCTCCCCGTAGGCCTCTTAGCAGACAGAAGGGGAGAGGGGTCAGCCACTGCTGAGCTGCAGGGAGCTGGAATAACTTAGAAACACACTCTGCAAATTACTGCCCCTGTTTGAGAATCCCTCATTCAGCTTATTCTGCTGCCTCCACCAGAGTTACAGTGTAATGCAGAGTCCTCCACACAAATCTGAGTGTGTAATGTGTTGATGGAGTTGATGGCATGGTTGATGTTTATCTTGTAGCACTGCAACTTTTTGTTCAAACTGCAACTTTCCCAGGAATAGCTGAGAATTAACCACCTCACCTTTACCTTTATTCCGCTCTTAACCTGATCAAGTAAAGACGGAGAGGGAAACCTTAAGTTTAGTCAGGAATATTGGTTTTCACACTTTGGATTTTGATTGCTCCCAATACAGTTCAAAGAGGGGTTATGATACCCAGAAGGAAGACAGTTTTGGAGGCAGGACCTGTGTGTTCAGATTCATGGGTCAGGCCTCATAAATTACCATGGAAAGAGGGGTTTCGGGTTGAATGAGAAACAATTCAAGGTTCACACACAAACACACACACTATGTGCAGCCCTGATGGAGGAGGCCAAGCTCAAACTCCTGGTTGCTTCCCTTTGTCTCACCTCTCATCTGTTTTGCTTTTAATCTTCTTTTTTTAGAAGTTCATTTTCAAATTGATGCTTTATTTTTACATTCCTGATCACGACTTGAGCCCGTCAGTCTGTTGGGGCCTCCAAGAGGGTCTCATCAGTTTGTTATAGGCATGGAGGTTCCCGTCCGTCATGTGGGGTCACAAGTCTGAGAGGAATGCTCCATGTCAGGGGAAGTCAGAGGAAAGAGAGTCCCAAGAGACCCCCCCCCAAAAAAAAGAAAAAAAATCACTGAGACAACATCAGGCCAATTATTGCTGCACGTCTTGCTTATGTTGCTTTTCCTCAAAGCATCACATGTTTATACATAACATCTATTTATGTGTCCTTTTCTCTCAGAGGTGATTACTGCTGAAGAATAAGTATAAGTCGTACATTTTTCAGATGTCAGGATAACTGCCCCTTTTATCCCCTAAGGTTAAGCACAGATATCTGCGCTTCCCTCACCTCACATTCTTAAACTGGCTTGATTTAGAGCGAAAGCATCAAAATGAACAGCCGCTCATATCGAAGGAAGTTGACAAATGTGAAAGTGATCAAGTTATATAAAGTGTGTGCCTGTGTTTGGCTGACGTTATTTTTTTTTTTTTAAATTCAGAGCTTATATACTTTTTACTTTTACCTAATTGAAGAAATTTAATCGACACTTTTACCTCCCCCAAAGTCTTTTATTTATTTATTTTTTTTACAGAAGTTACTGAAGTCCTTCTCAAGTATATTATTTTAGCACTTTTGCCTCCATTTGTCCTCACAAGCATGCCCTATGTAGCTCTCTTCTGTTTTGAGTGGCCACATATCACCATTACCTGTATACACTGATACTTTCTGTCTTTTGACTCTTTTTATTTATATTTGCCTTTGTACTAACGTGAAATGTTGACGACAGGCTTTTACTGCGTGCTGTCTGCAGTAGAATGAAAGCCACTTTACTACTTCTTCCTACAAATACTGTCCAAAGGTATGCATTTAGATGTAGGTTATTTCAAAAGTGAAAAAAGAGAACCAAAAAGGTAATCCTGTTGACATCCAGAAATTTCATTTATCATTGTCATGAATAGTTTTTTAATGAAACTAAAGCTGAAGCTGCAGTGGATTTGTATAAAATCATAAATAAACAAAACACACATTCACTTAACATCAGTAGATTGTAAATGTCAGACTAAGGAGTAAAATCAGCCACTCAGTTTCAGTTTGCTGTAAAATTTCTCAAAAAGAAGCCAGAACAACACATCGATACAGCTAAGCGAGTGGAGGATACAGAACACATGATAGGAACACATGTAGGATATGATATATATACAAGCAAACTAATGTCACGCGTAAGCGAGGATGTGATCGCAACTCTGAAATAAGAATCATGCTAAAACAGTGTCCAGAAGAAATTGGATTAATAGTCTACTTTTGCTTCCCACATCTTACTATCACACTTCAATTATCTTTCAACATCATTAATTGCTTCTTGAGGAAGCACATATTGATAGTCCATCATGTGCGGAACTGTTTGAGTCCGACTTAGCTGACAAGTCATTTCCATTCTAGTACCCTGACCTAATCACCATATCTTATTATCATTCACATGAAAACACTAATTACAAAGACAGGGTGAACCTGATTTATGCTAATGGAAACGTGAATATGCCACGGATGCATTAATCTAGAGTATAGGACCCTGCGCTGGTGTTAACTGTGATTAGCATGTGATTACCATAGCATGGGTTATATCTACTGGAAGCCCTGCTTCTGATGGGTTCGTAGAACATCTCTCCACTCACTGGCAGGGAATGAGACTGTGACTTTTCATGGCATGAGGAAATAATACTAATAACACGAAATTGGCCATTTTGATTGTTTTACTCTAAACAAAAACATCCAAATACTAGTGAGGTGATTTGAACACTTTGTCATTTAGAGCTCAGAGATTCTTGTGAAAAAGAATAGCAAACCTCATCATTGTGTCAAAAATAGGAAATATCATTGCTTTGAAAAGATTCCATAAGACAAGGTGCTGTGGGATTTTATATAATGTTGTATGTTGAATGACATAAGCCTTTAAGAGTCCATCTAAAAAACTATCAAAACTATTTTTTTTTTTAATTTGAATCAAACAGGAAAACAACCAAAATCACAAGAGAGCAAACATTATCAGAGTCTCTCTTCCACTAACTGTATCTGTCACACTTAACCCAGTCCTTCTCTCTGAACGCATAAGGAATTTGAAATGATTCATATGTTCAGGTTTCCCCTAAAAAGCCACGTTAATGCCCTCAATATCCAGGCTTTGTATTTTTCCCTAAAAACCTTAAACAAGCAGTAGTAATGCACATAATAATAACTATATTCACTTGCAACTAAATACACATTTGACACTGTTGTAAATATTTACTGTCTCTGCAACTAACTGCATTGATTGTGTTTAGTCTTATAATGGCAATGAAGTGATTGCTCCATTAGTTTTTCAGATTTTTCAGACAAGAATAGAAATGTTTGGTAGAATAATTCATCCTTTCAGGAGCTCGTGGACGATGTGTTGCTAGTCTTTGACATTTTTGACAAAGTGCTTTGATTTTGAGACATTCTCCAGATGAATGATTGTGCTCAAAACCTGATAGAAAACCTCAGGAAGCAGCATTATCAGCACTTCCCCCACATGGCAGAAGACATACGGTATCATCATATGCTATTATATGTTATGGGGAAATGAAATGCTTGTCATGTATAAATCTGGCATACGGCTGCATTGAGTGCAACTCTTGCAGAGTACAGGTGTCTCCCAGTGGTCGTCTTCTGCGCCATCTGTTCCTGCGACCGGCCGCTTCCATGCACCCTCCAACAGAAAAGAGGATGCGTTTGTTTTGGGAGCCATGCGAGCACAAAGAGAAGGGGCCCATCCTTCTATCCCTGCTTTGATCCCTCCTTTGGGACAGCCCAGCCGTGGCCCTCTTCCCTGCATCCCTCTGGTTTCCTCCAGCTCTGGATATGTT
>OMNM01003134.1:8779-29364 GCA_900302745.1 Parablennius parvicornis | reverse complement strand
AGGAGAGGTGATGTTGAGTGTGGTCCTTTTCTAAGTCAGGATTAGGCTTGGTTTTTCTCTGTTAGCCCTCTTTGGGTGATTGTCTTCAGCAGCAGCTTGGCAGAGATAGAACAGCTCTGTGATGGGTACTGAACCAGGCAGCACGTTGTGTAGAAATGTGTGTGTGTGTGTGTGTGTGTGTGTGTGTGTGTGTGTGTATGTATTGGCCTGTGTTTGTGGGAACCTATTCTGTATACATACCCACTATATGGGGACAAATATAAAGTCCCAACAAACATAATATGTTTTTATTCATTGTATATTTATTGTTGTTATGGGGACTTGAGGTTAAGTTTGAGAATTTCTTTAAAGAAAAAATGTGTTTGTTTGAGGAGATGACATGTGCGGGATTTATCCATTATTGTGAAGACCAAAATCTACTAAATCACTCACATTATGGTAACTGAAATATCAGGACAAAACGTAGAACAGGGTTGTGGACCTCATTCCAAATACAAATACAGTCAAATACAGTCCAGTTTGATCTTAGTATGGCCAGAGCAGGAAAATGAAAGCATAACAACTGGCTGACAACTCCTTTTTGTTTCTTTGTTTAGATGCAAAAACTACTCTTTGAAAATGTTCACTTTAATAGTCTTTATTTTTTATTTTATTTTATTTCTTTTTTAACAAATCCTACTATAAACAAGCTGTAACTTCAGTAAGAAAGGTGTCATGTGAATGTTTTCACTTTTGGACTTAATGGAATTGTGATGGCACAAATGACTGCGATCAGCATTCAGTTATATTTACTATCTTAATTAAACTGTGCTATCCACATTAGCAACATCAGATTTGAAACATTGCAGTTAATATCTTCTTTGTAATTTTCACACTTTGCAATGCCATCATGCATGTCAGTGTTTCCACATTTATTCAAAATATTAGCACTATAATCTAAATTACAGACAATTCCAATTTTTTATATTATAATCATACTTATTAAATTATCTTCTCATGAAACTCTAAACAATCTAATGTTCTCACACATTCACTTTTACTGTATGTTTTTAATGCTATTGTGGTTTTACAAGCAAGAAGGCAGCATTTTAGTGCAATAGGCTTTATAGTTCTAGTTTTCCGCATTAGGTGTGATAATCTTGCAAAACAAACCCCCTCCCCCAGCGGGCAAATTAGAAAGCAGTTCCTCACAATGACAAAATACTGTATCTTCTAGTGATTTTTTACTTTAACTTGGCCAGATTCTACAGCCAAGTGGGACAATTTTAGCCTGTTTGACACACATGATGCAGTTCAATATTTTTCAGTTGAGTACACATTTAAAAGTAGTTATCATTATATTGTACGTATTTTGAATGGCTAACCTTGTGTTTTAAGGCTAAAATACCGATATGGTGGAAGTCGGGGTTCTGCACTTAGTTGAGCTTATTAGGTGTAAGGTGCAAGGGACTGGCTTATGTCAAAAAGTCGGCCCCACAAGTAATGCTTTCGAAATGTGTGTGTGTGTGTGGATTTTGTATGAGAGTGGGTTTGTCATTAGCTGGGCAGAGGGTCATCTGGCTTTAATAGGTGTTCTCAGGTGTTGGTTCTACAGCGCCGGTGTTGTTTGCTGTTGGGAATCAGATCCTGGCTTCGCCCCCCTCCCTCCCCATCCCGCGTCAGTCCCTCTGCACCCCAGCTAATACCACGCTCATTACACTGCTATCGATCAGCCCTTGCTGCACACCAAAGGGCAAAGAAGTCTTCTTCTGTCTTCCCCGCTTTTGTCATCCTTCTCCCTCCTCGTATACCTTTTTTTATAATCTGCTCCCATTTCCCCGTGAGCTGTTTCCTCTCCATTGACGTGCAACAGACTGTTGTTTCCTATCTGCCAATTACATTTCTGTCCAAGCAGGTGAAAAAAAAAAACAAGAAACTGACACTTTCTGTGCCCTTCTAGTGGAGATGTTGTTCGGTTTAAGTCGTGTTTTGTGCTGCAATAGAGATCATTTTAGACAGATTCTAATTGAAGTAGAGCACTTAAATTCTACTTTACCTCTATCATGCATTAGCCTTGTTGTCTTGTAAGAAAGAAAGCCCCACTTCATTTGTTTTACGGATCTGTGTAAGAGTATGCCGCCTTGCTTTGGCTGCAGTATAAACACTGAAGAGTCACTGCACACTATGTAACGGTCTCATGTAGGGATTGTGTCAGACAACAAACTGGCTTGCATGCAAGAAATGTTTAGAGGGGCTTACAATAGTATATGCTGTAGATACCGAAGTTTTAATGAATGGAGATCAGCCTGCAACAAGTTAAACAAATCATTGGTTTCTTGTTATTCAGTAATTTTAAAAACGTGATCTTGTTTTTTCAACTCTATTTTAATTAACATTATTGTATAATTAATTTTGTAATGCCTCCTTGCAATACACTTGATTTTCAAGTTACTTGTCATAAATCAGTAGATATTTTGAAGAAACGGGCTCGAATGGGAAGCAGCGTCAAGCACTGCTCATTGCAGCACATTTGAGAATTTTTTTTTTTTTTTTAATCAAACATACAAATCTGTTCTCAGAAAAGAGTGTCCAAGATATCTTGATAAACCAATCTCTTTCATGACAATTATGAATTAAAAAGTCGTCTTACACCTAGCTTGTAAGATCTGGCTGTATCTTGGAGTCAAGACAGAAATTATCTTGTCAGATTTCATCTCATTTCAGAAGGATTTTTTTTTTTTATCTCAAGGCTGTGATCTACTTTGTACTTCTTACAATTAAACTTTCCACATCATCTGAAACACTTCTTGCATTCCTGAATACATACCAGTGAGTCTCTTGAAGACTTGCAACAAAGGCTTTTCCTGCAGTTGACAGAATCTATTTGCATTTTTCAGCTACAGTACCTCAGCAAGGGGGTTGTCTGTTCCCTGACCTCACAGCTCACAATCTGCATTGCCTGTTTAACCATAATTGCTTGCATACCATATTACAGCAGACGTCTTGGATTTACATTCACATCCTCTCGCACCCTGGTTGCACATATTCCTCAGCCACTGCGCCCTATCCCGTGGTATGATTTTATAATGGCAAACCGTTCATTCCTGCAGAACAGAGGTGGCACTGGGTCTCGTAATGTTAGCCAGGTTAGATACCTCTGACCCCCCGCTACCTCTATGTCTTTGTTTCACGGCTGACAGAAAGAGTGCCAGAGCTCCTCCAGCTCGGGTGATTTATGACCAGCAGCTGCTGCTGCAGCCCGTGACCCACACAGCTGGGTGTCAGATGTGGTCTCCCTGCAAGTAGAAACTTATCTGGCAACCCAACATCAGTTGAAGACTGGACAGAAGTAAAGACCAGTCGGGGAAAGATGGACTAGTAAGACAGATTGCCTGGGTCGGAAAAAAAAAAATTACAGTAGCAAGATTGTAAGTTAACATAACATACAAAAAAGAAGAGGAGAAGGAAAAAGACAGTCAATAAAGCTTGAAAGAAAAAAATGAAGTCTGGACTGAAAAAGAAAATAATTTGAATGCACCAGCTAGACTCTGCATTGATTTCTTCTGGTGCAGGGAAAGCAAAATGTTTGTATTATTTCATAAGCCAATTAGCTGCAAGGAGACTCCTCTCCCTGTGCGCCTATTGACCCACAGTCTGTGGCTTTGGCTTTATTGTCTGGGGGGTGCTCTATAAAAGATCAATAATGGGCGAGTGATTGGATTATGGGGTAATCAATGCTTTGTACTAATATATAACCAGAGTGATTATGGGGCTCTGGCTAATAGGACGCCTTAGAGAGGTGTAATGACATCACACTCCCGCCGATGATCAGGAGAAAAGCGAGTCTTAAATTAAATGTGTGTGTGTGCGTGCGTGCGTGCGTGTGTGTGTAGATGTGTGTGTTTGTGTGTGTATGTGTACAGTTGCGTGTCACAAGTCTGCATGTGTTTGTGAGTGCAGGGGGTAGCATGGCGGTAGATGATGGGTTGATTTTCTTGATTCTTCAAACAACTGAAGAATAGTACTACCAGATGGCGTGTGATAGCTGCTTAGAAGAGGCCATCATCGGATTCCCACTGTAACATCGTGACAAGGCTCCTGGGTTCAATGCAGCAGCATATGTGGAAGCTGAGAGGATAATGATAGATAGCAGTAAAAAAATTATCTAATTCCTTTATTCACATACATTGGCATGTTAAGATGATTTTGTTTTTGGGACAAAACTGTCGAAACTTTCTTTTTAATATTTGAGAAATTGTTGCTTCACAACCATAATTTAGGTTTAACTCATTCGGCAAAAAAAACGACAGTAGACGATACTTTTATATCCCGCTTTTAACAAGTCATTGCAATTTATTCTTACAGCATATTTATGTTTTAAGAGTTTTGGTAGAAAAAGAAATGCATCAAGATGCTGATTTATCATATGCAGTGATCACAACCCAGAGATGGAAAGACTACTGAAAATTTGCACTTCAGTACAAGTAATTTTACATTACTCAGTTACATAAACAAGCACCTCTTGTTGAGAATTGCTCAAGGAAAATAAAGTTGATTTCTTAAAAACTACTCCGGCTTTTTTTTTTTAAACATTTATTTTCTTTTTTTGCTTTATCAATGGGAGATATCCCACAAAACACCCACAGCGATAAACAAATAAAATAAGTGGATTTTTTTTTCTACCTTATAAGAGAAAAAATTTGGTCACATACTCAGTAGAGACTGAATACAAATATATACATGAAGGATTCTTATAACCCATTCCAAAACACAACTAATTACAGTAATATGAGTATTCTTAATTCATCCTTTCACCCTTGAAACAGCCCTTCATTAATTAGAAGTGTCTATTCGGTAGTTCGTGTATTTTGAAATATTTTTTTCCATTTTTTTTCTTTACGAATCATTGTAACTTTCACCGTTGACTTGGCTTGTTTTGGACACTGAATGCTTTTCCTGCACTGCGATTCGAATGCAGATCAGAACACTTCAGTTCCAGATTTAACGCAATGCACCAGGAAGGGAATTACCCCACTTCGACAATTGCATTGCCAATATTGGTTTAACTGTAATGAAAATGTAAATTTCCATTTTATTGCATTATGATACGGGAGGTTTCTGATAAAATGCTACATAAATTGACATTAATATGTAGGACAATGTTATAAAAATCTCTCGATTAAAGTAAAATGGTATTGTTTTGTTGCAACACAAACTGCAATGCACAGAACTATGATAATTGAATCAATGTATACATTTACATACATTGTACAAAATCTAATCCTCCAAACCTTTATATATGTATTGTTTATCTGTGACACTTGAGTGAATTACATTAACTAGTTGTCCCTAATAATGTGGGTAGCTGTGGAATTATTCCACGACCTATAAGCTGCTTTCCTTTCAAAATTTGCACCTCTGTTTGCTGAAGGTTTTATTTTGACAGCAGTGTCTCTTTATACGCATTCAGATATGCTGCCAAAATAGTGAGTTCAAGAAAGACAGACATCAAAAAAGCAGCCAGCTGGGAAAGTTGTCCATTGTCTGCTCAGCTGAGAGGAGAAACGTGACTGGCAGGCTAATCTTGTTAGACACTTAGCACCAGAATGCCAGAAAGTAATGATGTAATGATAATGACAAACCTTTTCACAACTAATTATCTCTGTTTATCAACACGTGTCGGCCCATTTAATGTAATTGAGTGACTGATAGCCAGCATCTCATTCCCACCATTCATAATTTTCTTTGATTGGCCGAGTGTTAAAAGCTGGAGCTACAATGATATCAACTGTGTGATCTACACGGAACCACTGCTGCGAACTGATGTGGTGGAAGTAGCTTTGGCTTTTGTTCTGCTTCTTTAGCTCCCGGATTTTTTTTTTCCCTGACAGGATAGGCAGAAGGAAACGTGGCAGAATGAATGAGATGTGGTTAAACACCTAAATCCTATTTAAGGTGTCTTTGTTTGATTTCTTCTCAGCTGCTTTGTCGTGTGTCTCCTGCTCAAATACAAGACGGAGATGTGGTGCTGCCGACTTGTGCTGCGGAGCGTTGGTAGAGTTCCTGTTTGCACTGGAGTTTAGAAGGCTTTCATGTGACAAATTGTGGAAGAGCGACATAATGAGAGGCAATATCTTTAAATAGAAGGAAAGATAGAAGGAAAGATAAAACAGATTTAAATATCTACCTTAAACTATCTATCTCTTTATCTGTGTGTTTCTCTGCCCTAATGCTGCTGTAACAATTTAAATTTCTCCATTTGTGAGATCAATAAAGGATTATCTTATCATGTCTGTCTGTCTGTCTGTCTGTCTGTCTGTCTGTCTGTCTGTCTGTCTGTCTGTGTCTCTCTCTCTCTCTCTCTCTCTCTCTCTCACTCTATCTATGTATCTATCTATCTAGACATCTAGACATCTATTAGACATCTATCTATAATACATATTTGATAGAAAAAGAAATCTATTTTTTATTCACCTTATATATAGCTACATGGTAGAAACCATTTCCACAGCGCTCTGCCTTCTCTGACTGACATCATATATGATTATGTCCACTCTACCTTGATGCTAAACCCTTGTCCTCTTTCCCATGACATGCACAGCCCAGGGTTTTCTTTTTTTCTTTTTCTGACAGCCTGGAGCTTTGATGCCCGTTTCTCACTGCTGTCACTTTCCTGGCTGTTTAAGTGTCCGTTTAAAAGCCGCTTTGTCCCAAAGGGCTTGTCTTTTACCTGTCAGCCCTGTCGAAAGCACTAATCACCACACAAAGCTGAGGGAGCGCACCATGCGCTTGTTAGCCCTCATCCCAATCTTCTGCCACATCCCCCTTTGACATCCGCATGGGCACTTAATTCCCCCCCTATTATGTTCTTATGTTTCTATAGCCTCCTAATGAGACAAGAAAGGGGAGTATCAGGTTGTGTCCATTGATGCGACGGGCTCGGCGTGTGTTGAATGTGTGTGAATGCATGTGCCGGCGTTTGGAGCCATCTGCCCATCACGGGAACATGGCGTGTAATAACAGAATCATGACCGTGGAGATCACGGTGCCGGCAGGGAGCCTTGTATTCATGGAGCTTTAAAACCAGCCATCCAATGCTGATCGGACACGCCCAACTCGTACCCCCGTCGCCGCCTCTTTATGCGCCCCAAACGCTTGCGCACCCCCTGCTTCCATCCTCCCGGTCGCACAGGCCTCAGACTGCACGTTGCCAGGGGTGACGTGGATGTCAGGGTCAGAGGTGCTTGTAAGAGGTGAGGTTCAGACAGTGGGCCCATCTGATAGGACCATCTGGGCGAGTGACCTGACATAATTAGTTATTAATTCTTCTCCAGGGGGGGTTGAGCGAGGAGGTGGTTACACAAAACTAAAGCTCTTACTCACACTGCTGCTGTTAGCTCCACGATTATGGCAGTAACTGTTCTACTGCTGTTCTAACTGGTGAAGACAGATGAGAACAAGATGAGAAACAGACTTTAAAAAAAAACCCAACAAATATTTCACATGTTTAGAGGGTAATGTTGCATTTTAGAGTCATATTTTGGGTTGCAGTGCTATCCATACCTGCAGATAAATGTCCAAACTTACAACGCCATACTTTATATTATTTCTTGAGAAAATAACAAACTGTGAAGGTCCAGTTTGATGCACAGTACACTATTAATAGTGAATTCCAAGTTTTGGTTATTTGGAATTATTTGTTAATCACACAGAAGACCATGCTAATGGATTGAACCATTTTCATTCATAACATCATTCAAAGGGGAAGAGCCATGTTTTGTAAAACCATCTATCTATGGCTATTTGCACCTTGAGAAATGTTTATTTTTGAATGGAAGCACTGCCAAAGTTGTGCAAAATGAAGATCGAGGAAAAAGGATATAAGGATTGTTGTATATATTTGTATGGGCTTCTTGGGACTAAAAAGTAGCTTATTACAAAACAATGTAAAGATAATTAGCTGGTTAATTCTATATTTTTTAATAGCAGAAGACTCTTGGCATTCTTTAATCAGAGACTGAAAACAACAGATAATTTACACTGCTGTCACATAGAGACGGTTCTCACCTGCATGTTTACAGTAACTTTAATTTAGCCGTATACATCATTTGATTATTTCTCAATGATTTGCTTGGAAAACCCATCTGGTGTTCAGCTCTTTTGTGTGGAGTGTGTAATGTGACTATCAAGGACTATAGTGGTACAGTGTCAGCAGCGGCCCCTCCTGCTGCTCTGCTCCACTAACGCAGCTTTCACCGCCTTCGCTGCTGCTGCTGCTGCTGCTGCTGCTGCTGCAGGGGAATCTCCTCATTGGCATGCAAGCAGTGACTTGTAGCTGTGGAGCACCGGCACCCTCTCTCTAGAGACTCTCTCCTCGCTCTCTCCTCTCTCCTTCTTTCTCCTTGTCTGTCTCCTGTGCTCTCCCTCTTGCCCCCCTCACGCAGCTGTCACAATATCTTCTCAATACGAGTGCTGCAGGGATCGAAGGAGTGGAGGAGCCGAGTTGATGTGCAGCTTTAGCAACACAGGATTTCAAAACAGAACGGCCTCTTGTGAGAGGAGTCGAATCAATCTTAAGATTTGTAGACGTGTTTTTTTTTTGTGCATGCGGTAATGGTTGCCATTGCACTTCAGCTCCAAGGGACATCATTCAATAAAGATCTACTGTACGTCCAGTGGATGGTGAGCAGTGTAAATCAGGCGAGATGCAGCGACGCCTCTGAATTCACTTTGATCTGATCTGATCTTGGCAGATTGATGAGGTGTTTGCAGTAAGAGCGACTGAGATACAAACAAACAAACACAACTTCTTGGCATGTGTTGAGCATTTTGTCGAGATGCTGGAACGAACAATGGCAGAGAGAGAAGGAGAGAGAGAAGGAGAGAGAGAGGGAGAGAGGGGACATGGATCCTCTGTGGCTCTGTGGATTTGGCAGGAGTGAAAGCAGTGAGAAGAGCGCTGATACAAGCCAGACTCAAGCTGTGGGCAAATCAAGCGTGAAATCGGGAACAAAGGGATTCACAGGATTGGAGGGCATTAGATTCACACTGTCTGAGCCTGTGTGTGTGTGTGTGTGTGTGTGTGTGTGTGTGTGTGTGTGTGTGTGTGTGTGTGTGTGTGTGTGTGTGTGTGTGTGTGTGTAGTACCTGTGTGTTCACACTGCACTCCAGCAGCAAGCAAGTCGGGCTCGCCCATACTGATGTCATTGAGCCGCGTCCCCAGACACTCGATCGACAGTGTCTTAAACCAGTCTTCTGCCTCCAGCTCTGACAGACAGACAGAGACAGAGGGAAGGGAAAATGAGCAAGGCCAGAGGCAGAAAGACAGAGAAAGAAAGAGTGAGAGACAAACAGACACAATAAGAAAGACAAGTGACAGACAGACACATTGTTGTCTTGACAGAGCTTGTGTTTGCTTCATGTGTTTATCAGCTACATTTGGCTCGATGAGAGTGTGCGTCCACATCTTACCTGATTCACAGGTGAACGTGCGTGAAGTGTCATCCGTGAACACAATGGCGACCGCTTGCCGTTTGGTATCCCGCGGCAACCTTGTGATATTCTTGACGTTGCTAATCTCTGTCACCTGCGAGAAAAGGGTTTGACAAAGAGGGAATTGGGGTAGTTCATTAAACTTAGAGAGTAAGTGTGTGTTAGATTAATGCAAGTCAATGTTCTGTCCCTGGAAAGTAGAGAAACTAAACATGTCTGTGAGCCATCTGCACTTTTCACCTTATACCTGTCCTGCACCCACCCACGTACAGTCTACACTTACTTTGGGACAGACTCTAATGTAGGCGGCCTTCTCATCGGGGTATTTCTCCAGACGACGAGGTCCTTTGCTGGATGATTTCTTGAAAACCAGCCAGCAACGTCGGTAGATCTGCAACGAAGATGTGTGTGTAAATCAAAATCTAACTTTACCACTGTGAATCAAACACACAACATACTGAGACAGCATTGGATTTGTGTATCTCAGGTCATCATTATCAGTCATGATGCACTGAAATATGAGAATGTGACAAAAAAAAAAAAAAAAAAACCCAGATAAAAATAGAGACATGGTGGCAGGTCGCAGAGTCTGCAAATCCTGAGGGTGAAACAAGAATTATGCAAAAGGAACGAGCTGTGACTGTCACCCGGTTTTAAAGGCGAAAATTCCAAAATAGACTCGCTGCACTTTTTGTTCGTCAAAACAAAATTATGAACTCATTAAAAAAAAGTATCAGGTTGAATTGTTTTTGAAAAACCCCAGCAGGATTATGTTGTTGTGTTTCTTAATGCAGTATACTTACTCGATTGTGGTAGTACAGACAAAGGAGATTAACTCACTTCTCAAACCATTGAGCAGACAATGTAGCGAAACAGGCACCCAGATTAAATCCTAGTCAAGACACTGACAGAGACTCGGATTTATACAGTGTATATAGGATATTGACATATCTGAACAGACCTTTTCACTGTGCACATGCAGATTGGGACATGAAGCCAAAAACATCCATACATAGTCTACACTGCTTAATCCTGTGCAGGGTTGCTTGGAGCTGGAGTCAATCCCAACAAAGAAAAAAGGGCATAATCATTTTCAGTAGTTTTTCTGAAGACTCTCAAACCAACAAAATATAAGTGTTGATAGAGTGCACTGGTACCCAACCTGAGAACCTCTTCAGTTTCTCACATTTACTACGATTGAGTGGAAATTCAAATCATCTGATTTCAGCCAAAACTGCAGTCCCACTGGATCAAAACTGATTTCCATAGTCATTCTCTACGCAGTTGTCTCAACTCTTTCTAACAGACCTCATGTTTGCCATGTGTGTTTTCCCAGCTGAACGACATCACATTTGCACATAATGGACACAAAGTGTGGTGCATGCACCAATTTCAAATCTGAAGTGCGGCTGTGCCACACAACATTCAATGATGTGGACAGGAATCAAAAAAAAAAAAAAAAATGCTCTTCTATGAGTGTTTTCTCACCCCCTCCAGAGTAATGGAGTGAAAATTACCTCCCATTTTCAGTGAACTGACTGCTCTCTCTGCATTTTATCAACTCCACATGAAAATGACCTGTTATGTGAAAATGGAAAAAGTGGAAAATGGTTCCGCCAACTTAATGGAAATGAGCCAATATCAACACAAAGGCTCGTTTGGAAACTGATATTGGAGCTGCACCTCTTAACTAATTCATTTTCATCCTTCAATACTGTATTTCTAACATCTCCTGAACTTCTGGCACTTCAGATCATTTGGTCCAGCTTCTGTCATCTATGGAACATCAATCAAACTTTACTCTCACTATCAGCTCTGAGGTCCACACCTCAGTCACACCCCACCTGGATTACTCCACCAACTCACTTCTCTTTGGTCTCCACCATAAACTCATTCACAAACTGCCCCCGGTCAAGAGCTGCTGCCCGAATC
Organism: Parablennius parvicornis; assembly: GCA_900302745.1. Lineage (NCBI taxonomy): Eukaryota > Metazoa > Chordata > Actinopteri > Blenniiformes > Blenniidae > Parablennius > Parablennius parvicornis. Next base: position 17,961 of record OMNM01003134.1, on the reverse strand, counting down.
GTCGCCAGGACACCAATCACATCACATGCCATGGTTTTCACATCAAATACTGTACCAACTTAAAAGTGTAGCTCCGTGTATTCAAAGCCATTCAGAAACTCTCTTTTCCACAGTACCACTCACACCGGGACCCTCAGGTTTGCTTCATCCATCAGCCTCACTGTGCCCGAGGCAGGATCAGAGTCTCTGGATCATCACCAGGCACATTTCGACCCTGACCACCTCTAAATCCCACCCAAAGACACCCCTGTTCAAAGCTATTACTTTAATGGCTGTATAACTCTATTCTTGTAAATAGGATTTATATTAACTCGTGTTCAAACTATTCTTTACGAACTATTGTTCCATGCATATATGAGCCACTATCTTGTACAAAAATACATACATGTGTACATATTTCCGTATTTAATTTTCATTCTTTAAAATTCAAATCTATTTATTGTATTCAATTCAATTCAATTCGATTCAATTCAATTCAATTCAATTCAATTCAGATCAGCCAAAATAATAACGTTATTTGTTGTACACTTTCTTTGAACAAAATGTAGCATATTAACATTAATTTACACACTCGTTTAAATAAGTCACTCATGTTTAAGTTTTGCTTTCATTCAATCATTTCATTATTTTTTGTGAATTCTCTTTGGCTGTACAGTCCATTTCCCTCCCACAGTCCATAAACAAGCCTATGAGGTTAAGCGGTGGTTTTAAATTGCCATCAGTCTTAAAACCATGTTGTAGATGCACATCAATTTGAATATGTATGTAAACACATTCCCATGTATCTTCAAGAAAATTACAAATAATGTGGAACACATACAGTACATGTAGAATAATAATAGTGTATCAACCTCATTTCCTTAATTATGTAAAATATTCGTTTGAAGGCATGTTCTCACATTAAAATCCCAACAAGTATCACTGAATCACTCCTTGTACTTTCACTCTTTTTATGACGGAGGTCTGACTCCATACAGAGCCAGTCTGCTGCCAATGTCACTTTAAACGACACACTCGCTGAGACCCTGAGTTTTATTTTTATCACTCTGAGATCCTTGTGGGAACGAGGTTGTGAGCTGTGTGAGTGAAATTGATTTCGCACTATTGTTGGAGTGATGACTTTTTTGAGTTTCTGGCTGAGGTCAGACAACCAAACCAAACCATTACCATAGGGCGGCGTCTACAGGAGCACAGCTTGTGCTGAAGCTGTTAATGTGATTAATAATCACAATTATTTCTAAAATTTTTTGGAAACTAGAAGGTATGTCAATGCTAATAGACATGAGACCGTCTCCTAAAGTTAGGAATCATACACACAGTGAGTCTAAAAGTAATGAATGAGGTGTTATAAATCCATGCAGAAACAATGAGAAATAAATACTTCATACAGACTAATAGGTCATAAACCTTTTGGTCAGTTTGACAATTTTTGTCAAAAATAAATTGCCATTATGATATTTAGCTTCATGGCTGTAACAGGGCAGCAAGGATGATTAACTGTCAAACAATCCTTTGAAAAGTCCCTTGATTGGAATTTCCTTTACTTGCCAGCATTTTAGAGATTGTAAAGGATTCAGCTCAAATGTATGTTCTGCAGCTAAAACCCCCATGCACACAGGAGACAAACATGCAAACTTTATAAATTTTATCTAATCCATTCAACATCGTTGTTTCACAGCTTTGTCTTCTTCTATGCAGCTCGTTTTTGAAGTAATTTCCAGTCCATGATCACCATTTCTCCTTTAAAATACTATTCAAGGTGTAGAAGACTAATACTACAAAAACACAGAAAAACACCCCTGAGCCGGAGCGGCTTGTAGGTGAAGGACAAATGTGTGAAAAGAAAAAACAAATGCACCTGTATCTATTTAATCCTCCTTGCTGTCGCAGCTCTTCAAGGTTACACTAATAATATGCCTAGATGAATTTCCCTTCTGCGAGCAAACCCCACTGGACCCAGGGTAACTCCCATCACTCTCACATTAGCTTCATGTGTGAAGCTACGAGAAGGGAGCAATTAGCTCTTCTATTGGCCCCCTCCTTCTCCGTCTCCTCTTTTTAACTTCACTTAGCGCTGCTCACAGCTTGTTCGTCTGCCGAGAGCTGATTACTTCAAATGGGGGATGGCGAGCTGATACCAGAAAAGACAAGATGAAGAGGAGGAAGAGCTAAGTGAAAGGAGAAAGTGGCTTGAAAGAGGAAGATGTGTGCAGCTTATGATGGAAAATAAGAAAATCATTTTCTGTTTTATCCCCTTAACGCGTAAAACTTCCAGATCCTGAAAGCCTTGTGGGGAGAAGGAGTTCAGCGGGAGGCTGCAAGTGTTTGTTGACACTGTTGAAAATCAAATTATAGAAGAATCGACTGGTATGTCACAAATGTCACAAAGATGGTTAATCAACAATTCATATCTGTGTATTCACAGTCCATGAACTTTCAGCTTTTACCATTTGTATTTTCCTAAGCAACTAACATTGAATGCAAATTACAAGATTTCTACATTCTGGATCGAAAATATTCTACACGTGAACTTAGTCATAGTTAACTTTCATCAAGGTCAAGTTGCAGTGGAATTAATATTTATTTGAATGGATTTATTCTTGTTCTCAACACCACATATCAACAAAGTGGAAGAAGTAGAAAAACAAACTTGTAATTTCATACGGGTGTGTTTCTCCTATTTCTTGTGATAATCTGCACTACAGTATGTCTTCTCCATCCTTCCTCTGCACTGTAATGTGTATTTCTCTCACTGTGGGGCTCGTAGTTTCTGCTTCTCTCAGCCGGCACTTTGATGATCACTGTTTATATTCTAAAACTCCAACAGGTTGAACATATGTTCTTGTATGTTTCCTCTAGCAAAAAAGGAATTAGATCGACCAAAAGAACAAGAAAAGTAAATAAAAGGTAATTTATGAAATGCACTGACACTGCACAATACAACAGGCCAGACTTTAGAGAGAGTTGGATGACCATAAAAAAAGTAAGTAAACACATCGTTTCGGTTGCTACAGTCTCAAAGACTCGATCACCACAGGTTTCAAGACAGATATGTGCGACTAAGCACATTTATGTCGGGCAAAAGAATATGTTTGAAGAAATTCAGAACTGACGCTTGGTTTTATTTGCTCTTTATGGAAGGCAACACAATAAATTGTGAACAATTGCTGTGTACACTGACAAAACGCAATGAAAGTTTTGTGTTTCCACTTAAAATTGTTGTTGTGTCAATGAGCCCTCTGTGTCTTATGTCCACTACTCTCACTAAAACATCCTTGGTACATAAATCAGCAACAGTAGTGAGCATGTGCATGTGCACGTGCACGTTCACATGCACACACACACACATACACACACACACAGACGCACTCACCCCTGCACAAACTCACGCATGCACAAACTCACGCATGCACACACGCACGCACACACACTTTATACGTAGCAGCTGTTGTAAATTGCCTCGTAATAAAAAAGCCAATCAACATTTGTCAAACGAAATGCAGAGAGGCTTCAATGAGGGACAATGAAACAAAACAGATGAGAGGAAAACACAAAGGCCTAATAGAGCAATTTTGACAATAAAATGTAGGATTACAAGGTGCTGTGGATTGCTTGCAAGACACCAGAAGAGAGAGTCTCACAACAGTCTTACAACACTGTTAGATACATCAACCCAGCTGAGAAATGAGGACTTAGAACTTGTAGAACCCGTCTATAGTCACAAAGGAAACAGACATTCACCTGCAAGCCAACACATGACTTCATATATTAACACAAACTCTTCTCAGTAATCTATGATTTCTGAGAGAGAAGCTTCCTATTTCATTTTTCACAAGGTAAACATGCTAAATGCTAGTAGATCAGCTTGTACATGTATCACAGGTAGTGATTGTTTTCATATGAACAACTCTCACCCTGGCATTTGGTCAAAGGAAAGGTACAATCTGGACCTTCTGACCTGTGAAAACTGTTCACAGACAGGGAGCACATGCAAACTCAAATGATCTTAGCTGAAGGTGGAGCACTAACCACTACATCACAATGTTCCTATGTCCCTACTTCTAAGACATAAAAACAAAGAATAACCACCATATTCTGATTATAAAAGAGCAGCTTTCTAACAGAACCCGAAGCAAAAATGAGACCTATAATAGCTGATATATGTGGTGAACAGGAACACGTTGTTTTCACATGCAAGAACAATGATTAGATTGTAATGCTATATTAATCAAAAGAAAAATACATTGTGAGCAATGTTTTTTTTTTTTTCATGTTTCTATCGAAACTGATGACACAGAAAGAGAAATCTGATACGAGTACTCACAAAACTGAACAATCACGCTCACAGAAAATACAGAAAATTAAAACTGCATCAAACTACTTTGTAAAACTTTACTTACTCAACTTATAATCATTTTGTTTTAATTCAAAATGAATTAATTTGAAATATGTGCAGAACTTCTAAGACTGTCTTTTAAATGTTTTTTTTTTTTTTTATAAATGTGGGGTGACTGAGAAGCATGCAAATATAACACATACAATGCCAAAAGGAGGTAAGGACACATTTAGGATGAAAAATCTGTAAAACTTTTGGAAGTGTTTTGAAGAAAGTCTATCCTACCAGTCTGTTCTTAAAATGTCCGATGTTGCGCTGAGCTGTTCACCCACCCAGACCTCCTCCCTCTGCAAACTCTATCAGGCTGTCAAGACAAAGTAGGTGGAAAAGCGACCCTGTAGTTTGGAAAGTATATATGTGGGAGGAGAAGGACCTAAAGCAGTGAAGTTCTGACCATCTATTGTGTTATCGTTCCAATTTCAGTCTCATTATATATTTATAGAGGGTTTCTGGTCAGTGTCAGGTGCAGTTACAGTGTAGGAGAGCTTGTGATGTACAGACCATAACTACATCAAGTCTAAAACACCCTTCAAACTTTCTTTTGCCAAGTTAATGAAGTTTTGTTGTGTGTGTGCTGTCGACATGATCAATGTGGAGCTGACTGCCTTCAGGCTTGATGAAAATGTTCCAACTGGCATACTAAAGTAATACTCAAGTAGCTGTTAGTCTTGGATGATATTTACATTATACATAATAGTATCTACAACGATCTCATAATTTAAGTCGACAAAGAACATAGTTTATTATATCCATTGCTACAGAGTACTGTGTTTCAAGGACATCACGGGACATGGAAGGAGAAAATAGTTTGCTTGTTTTTCTTGAGTTTTAGTAAATCTACAGTTTATTGAAGGAGCACTGTTAAATTCAAAAGTGAAGGCCACACACCACATTCAATGTTGTGAAAGAATTTGTCTTGTGCATGAACAGAAGAACGATCATAGTGCATAGTATGCAGCATTTCAGAAAACACCACCGTTTTCCATTGAGATTAAATAGGACCATATTCACAAAGTTCCACCTTAGAAGTCATTTTCAGTGGCTTCAAACCCCGTTTTCATGTAAACAGACCCCTATAATACAAAGAAAATGTTCTGTTTTCACTTCAAAATGTTGTGTAAACATGGCCTAAGATACCTCTAAATATTGATTGTCTCATTTTTGCAAAATGTGGACAAGAGTGATTACTGGATTACCTATTTGAGTGTCCATGTACACAACAACGGTGCTGAAAATATTGAAGAAGTTGTAGGACTTGATAAGTTTACTTCTTCCTACCATTTTTAGGCATGATAATCAGTTACATGAGGTGTGTGTGTGTATGTATGTATGTATGTATGTATGTATGTAGGCATGTTCATAAGTATGTATGGTTATACTTAAACATAGAATTCTGTATAAATATATTTTCATAAGCTATAATTTAATTGCTTACCATCAAATGGTAAGGAAACTTTTCTGAAAGGCTGCTACTGTGCATGTGCACCACAGCCACAGTAAATAGTTTCTTTGGGCGAGTAGATAGACAATAACATTTCCCTCCAGAGTGTCATAACCCCCAGTTCATATTGTCCTCGGACTTGGTGGTTTTATAGTTGACAGTCGTGTGGAATAACAATCCAACTTGGTCGTCTGTCCATACAAAGGCATGCGTGTTTGATTTTGTTACAAATGCAAACAGCATCCTTTTCAGGATTTCATTTTCAAAACGTTGCTCTGTAAACCCAAATCTTACACAAAACAAAAACACAGATACATAACATTGTCACTTGAAACGTTGTCTTGTAAACGGGGCCGAAAAGTAAGAGAGACACAAGCTGTCACACAGAAACAACTTCATTTATCAATCTAGGCCATTGAATCTTTGAACTCTATTGGTCAACAACATTATACATTGATTTTCCTTGAGATATTACAAAAATAACATTAACATTCTTTGATAGAAATAAAATAAAATACTGATCTGACCTGTCGGACCTACTGCAGCTTGCTCAAACTATCATGTTTTGACCTAATTCTGCTGTCCAGTTTTCCTTCTCACAGGAAAGTAACTACTAACTAGGTGATGCCAGTCCACAGTTTAATATCTCAGCAGCTTCATAATCCCCGAATGAGCCTTAATGACCATCTGGGAAGAAAACATATTTATTGTGATGAAGGCATTGGTTGTTAAAAAGGCCACCTGTGCATAAATATTATGATCATTCATGTGTGTACTTAAAACATTTTCTTGCACAGCATCAATTATGGAAAAAAAGCTTTATACAATTCCCGGCAGTGACCAGTGCTGGTCTCTTCTTTTCTTAAGTTATCCCAACGTGTACCAAGATTTTACAGACTAGCAGAGCACCAAAAAAAAAGAAAAAAAGATCAAAGCTACACCTGCCAGAATTGAATACCAAAAGAAATCCCCCTCCTAATAACCACTAATGCTCTTTCTTTCCAATACAAGAAAAAAGAGCTCCAAATGATGAGAAGTAGTAGCCGTGTGCTCAGCACAGATATTGCGGAGGAGCAGGTCGAAGCGCCTGCAGCGAGAGCGGCGCTGGCAGGAGAGGTGAAGCCGAATGCCAGATCAGGGAGCTCCAGCTCTTCAGAGCAGGCTATCCCATTAGTCTCAAAGGGCTGCTTACATAATGATGCCTTCAAGGCATATGAAACCTATTTACAGGTGAAGCAGAGCAGCTCGATGTGGAAGGGTGAGAGTGAGAGAGGGCCAGAGTGGAGAAGGATCAGGTTATTTATTCCTTTGTGCTCTGAAACTCGGAGAGGTGGATACGTTGATGTTGCTCAGTTAGTTAAATCAACACTTAGTGAACTTTGCAGTAAAGATACGCTTTCTTTAAATCTTAAAACTGATGTGATTTCAACTCTGAAAAGAAAACTTTTGCTAACTACAGTTTCTCTTTGCTTCACTTTTCAGACCTGTTATATTTAAGACTTGGGGCTCAATCCGCTGCAGCACTGAGGGCAGTACAAATGTCTTTGCGAGTTTCAGACCAGCGCGTCAGTCATTTTTCAATCCAACACCCACGCTGTTTAACTAGTAGATGTACTCTGTGACCCTCGTGGGAGTGTTCGTGTTAAAAAGAAGAGTGGTCATGGGCTTTGTTGGATTGTTACGAAAGTAGAACCTTAGTACTGTTGAACAAGTGCTCAAAAAGATTTTAGAGTTCGTTCGCTGCGGAGGAGTTGCTCACAACACTTTTTTCCACATTGCTGGTGTGTTGTGTTTATTGCTTTCACCCGCTTGATAAAATCTTTCCTCTGTAGGTTTAATAAATACATACAGCGTAAGTGGATCAATATGCTTTATATATGTGGCACTTGTTTACTCACAAATATTCTCAGACAGGGGGAAGAAGAATAAGGATCTAACAGCAGACGGGTACACTTTACTTCTGTGACACTCGAGGTCAAAGGTTAACAACATGTCGTCCAGGATCAACCACGTCAAATTAAATAACAATCCATCACCATTCCGCTTCACTGTAACGATCGGAGGGGGAATCTACAATATTTCTTACAGGCAATCTATAGAGCAAGGGTGTCAAACTCATTCTCATCAAGAGCCACGTCATAGTTCTTAAAGGGCCGGTTGTAAATTTGAAATTGAATCATAGAGAAGAACACAGAACTAAAAAAGTGTCTCTGCAATCAACCTTTATTAATTGTTTGTGTAAAATATATCTGTCTATTATTAAAATAGTACATCTCTTCATTAAGCACCACATGATTATCAAAGATCAGGGAAAAAAAAAAGGAACCATGTTGTAAATATATTCCACTGTGACTGCAGTCTGCCTTTCAATTGTGGGAGAATTTCATGTTTTTCTTGAAGGCTAAATTTACACCTCAGTGTGTTTGCAGTAGAGATTTGGGCTCTTTTCAGACATGTATGTATTATTATTCTATTTCTTGCCATTACTATTTCAATATAATTATTTACTACCAACACTAAAGTTATCAACAAGATGAAAACATTTCAATCTCAAGAGAAGATACTGTCTTTTTATTGGGCAAAAAGTCAGCATGTATTTTGATAAATGCAGTTTATCGTTACTTCTGTTCTCAGGGGCCACATCAAATGACACGGGGGCCTAAATTTGGCCTGTGGGCTTTGAGTTACACACTTGTGCTATAAAGGGTTCAAGGAAAATAAGGTTTGGCTTTAGGTAATTCAGTTTGGATCAGGGTTGGAATTATAAATGGACCTTCAATGGCCCTATTTCAATAAGAATGATTTGCTTAAAACATTATTGTTGTCCCATTTTTGTTTCAGAAAAGTCACACATCTGGATAGTATCATTTTGATAATATACTTGGGAACATGAGAAAAAATGCAAACTCAGTATTTTGCATGCTGGAGCACTATTTACTGCTTTTTAGAAAGGTTTATTGTCAAGCTGTCCTTCAAGGCCCTTTGTATGCTATACTGTATATCAGAAATGAGCCTCCATTGATGTAAATGATGGTGTAGTAAATATACAATTTCTTGGAGAAGTGCTTTTAAAACAGTGAGCAGGGAACTCAACTTTGTATTCTGCAATTGTCACAATTGTCCATCTACTCGCACATGTGCGGAAAAACTATTGATTACAACAGTAGTGCGTGGGCAGTACTCAGCGTTTTAGAACCATAGTGCTTTTGGCACTGTGGAGGCCATTTCCAAACAAATCCAGTTTTTCAAAGACTCATAACACTGTTATCTTGTAACAGGCAAAACTCAATGAAAGTTTATGGTTTTCAGTAAAAAAAAAAAAAAAAAAAAAAAAATTTTTTTTTT
>OMNM01003132.1:0-10356 GCA_900302745.1 Parablennius parvicornis | reverse complement strand
TAGCCCCCCCCCCCCCTTAAAATATTTAAGCAGAAAGGAGGATGTTCAGACCATAGGGGGGTAAATGCCCTCCCATGCTTACCAGAATGTTGCGCCTTCGTTTAAAAGTGTTGATGAACAGACTCTATTCATTTTGGGACAAATGTAGAATATGTTAATAGATAGGATGTCTGGTCACTTTGGCAGTTAGTATTGCTTGAATTTCCAGTCATCTATCCGCTAAACGCATGTCATTCAGAGTGATTATAGGGGCATGGATGCTGGAAACTATCACAGACGACACTGGGCAATAGTTACATGTCGCTTGTGAATTACATTGTTAACTTACCAATACAGATATTTAAACACATTCTCATCCACCCAGAATACCTATCAATCAAATGTATAAGTTACACAGCATTGATAGCAGATCCATGCAAAGCTCCTTGGTAAATCAATTGTCTAAAACTCATGCTGTAATCAATATTTTCCTTCTAGAAATTGACTACATAACTGTAGATGACAAGCTTCTCTCACTTGTACTGAGGTTAATATCTAGTCTTTGCTTCAGACACAAAAACTCAGATATTTCCCTCAGGAGTTAATAGAGACCAATCATGAAGCTCCAAGAAAGCCTTGGAAGAGTCACCATATAATTTAATAATCATATTTTTCTTCACACCAGAAGGACCTAACCCAAGTTTAACCTCTTGCTGTGATGCAACAGTGCTAGCCGCTGATCCACCGCGCTGCTCTCCATTCATTTCACACAAAAGTGAGATGTGATGTTATTTTTGATCTGTCTGCGGATGACACAGCCGCAAGAACAGCCTGACCTTTTTTATTCGATGCTTTTGACTCAGAGGTGAGCAAGTTTTGCTCTGCTGCAGCTTCTGATTGCAAATGCTGTGATGTTTGAAGCTGAAGGCGAGTTGAGTAAACAGTATTGGCATGCAGCAGTGCCTCTTTGATCCATGTGTCTGTGTGCGAGTGAGGATCCCCCCCTTTCTCTCTCCTCTCCGTGCTCTTTGTTCAGTGTTAGTCAGTAATTCTCCTGAGACTTTCTCCTTTGTGCAGTGTTTTCTCAGTCCTCCTTTGAGCTTTGAACACATAACTGGGTCAAGCACAAAGGCCAAAACACAGGTAATGCTCAAAACCACTTCCCCGGTGCTACTGGTGGTGTGCGACCGTGAAACTATCTGTGAGCTTCATGTGTCAGCTGGGTTTATTGATAATGAGCACTGACCTTTCAATATTTTCTCACTCACAATTGAAACAGAACAAAGACTGCCTGCCTGGTGTAGTCTGTGCTCTTGCTGGCTTTGAGGCTGTTATATAACATGATGTCCTGGAGTATTGCAGCCACTGTGTTTTGGTGAAAGTTGAGTTTTTTTGAAAGGCAAACAAACGCATCTTGTTAGATAATGTATTTACCACATGGAGTGTTAATGGAGGCCCGCCTGTTGTCAATAGTTTGAACGGAAAAAATAAACAAAGCTGTTTTTTAAAAAATGTTGCCATTAACTATCGTTTTTAGTATTCATCAAAATCACTTTCGAGTTTTCAAAAACATTTTTTCCTGGACCACAGCAGGAGCTAACGCTGTCAAACCTTTATTTAATTCACACTGACCCCTGCTGGCTGACTGCTAGAAAACTTTGTAGACTTTTTCTTTTCTTTTCTTTTTTCAAGATAGAATTATAAGAAAATAAAGCTGCCTTAAAGTATCTCATCTTACCATTGTATTAATTATGAGTGAATCTACAGATCCATAATCAAGCATGTCTAATGTGTAAATCATCAGCCTTTACAAGTTTGATGTACTTCAGATGTTTACACCATGAATAGAGAAGTAATATGTTGATCTATTTGAATATAACGCTGTTCTGTGATAAAATAAAGCAATGAAAACATACGGAATAGGCAAACATAAAGATCTCAGTATCAGTATCTCTTGAATGTACATCAAAAAAAGTGAAAAAGTGGTGAAATGGCAATAGGGCCATGACTCAGGACCAATTGCCACTGTAGCTGCACAGTTTAATGATAGTTCTGACAGAAACGTGTCAGAAGTTAGTTGCAGACCTGCTGGACCAACACAACATCTTGTCATGTAACTGGAGGCACAAAATATGTTTTAGATCATCTGTCTTGGTCTGTTTTATTGATTGAGGACAGGATCCAGCTGCTTCTGCTCTATCTTTTTAATCTGAGGTGAAGTTTTTTTTTTTCCTTTGTGTTTTTTAGAAGTTGAGCAGATTGAGGCCATCGCTAAGTTTGACTATGTGGGCCGGAGTCCCAGGGAGCTGTCGTTCAAAAAGGGAGCCTCTCTGCTTCTGTATCATCGAGCGTCTGAAGACTGGTGGGAAGGCCGTCACAATGGCGTGGATGGTCTCATTCCCCATCAGTACATTGTTGTACAAGACCTGTATGTAACAGCAATATTGTACCAATTGTTTATCTTTTGTTAAGTATGTTATAATCATTGTAATTTAGTTCTACATTTTAATTGCCTGTACAATTATTATTTGGTGTGTGTTGTTCCAGCATGTATCTATGCAGACTACATGTGTAACTTGCACTCACTTCTACTGCTTCATTCTTTCAGGGATGATGCTTTCTCAGATAACCTGAGCCAGAAGGCAGATAGCGAGGCAAGCAGTGGACCATTGCTAGATGACAAGTGTTCATCCAAAAATGATGTTCCATCTCCATGCGAGCAATCACCTGATTACAACTTTGGAGGAGTCATGGGGAGGTGGATACAATTAGAATAAACTTATTTATAAGTGTGAAGATGTTTTTATTTTTTTTTATGTTGCATAAGATTTTCTCAACGGTTCTTATGTGTCCATAGGGTTAGACTACGATCTGATGGGGCTGCAATACCTCGTCGCCGGAGTGGTACAGACACCCACAGTCCAACCAGGGGGTCTGACACACCACCTCGGGCTGCGGCGTGCCCCAGCAGCCCTCACAAGGTGTCCATCAACAAGAGTCGCATGGAGAGCCCAGAAAAACGGCGACTCGGTACCTTTGGCAGTGCAGGTAGTATCAACTACCTAGACCGGAAAGCTTATCCCGAAGGCCACCCACTGAGACCGGGGCCCGGAGCCACCCGGCACAGCAGCCTCGGGGACCACAAATCACTGGAGGCTGAGGCTCTTGCTGAGGTAAGGCTTTTCCAAAAACCTTTAGTGTGTTTTTGGTTCATTTGTTACTTAAAAATTTTGGATTTTCCATTTAATTTCATGTGTGTGCAGATTTGTCTCCCAGCCATGTGTCTGTACAGTAATTGGCTCCAATGTCAGATTGTATTTTGTTTGAAAACGAAAAATATTCATTGAGAGTACGCAATAGCAATTAATTAAATCAGGGTTGGTGTGTATGAATGCAAAATAAGGTTGGACAATGAGCACTTTTTGCCTCAGACCAAATGAAGTGTGGCACATTTCTAGGATACAGATGGGGTGTGTGTTGCTGAGCACAGTGAGGCCCCCTCCTGCATTTGGGACCTGGAATAAATGTCAAGTCTGAATTGTCTTGGGGGCATGAACACACCTGAATGACATTGAGTCCCAGCTCCAAATAATATGCTGCGAAGAATAAAGGAGGGCTTCTTCAAGTTCTACTCATCACCTAATGGCTCCAACTGTCACTGTAGCTTCTACACCTGCAATATAATTTTAGTTGAAAACATTTTTTTTTTCCAACTAAAGCAGCCTATCCCAGAAATTCTAATTTGAATATAACAAACTATCATTTCATATTATTATTTCACACACTTTTGCTTGGATTCTGTGATATTTTGCAGATTGCACAAACATTACCTAATTATATGTAAACTCTTATATGGTGTTGGCGTGCAGACTTCATCCACTTATGTTAAAAACATTTTTATTCAGGCAGGCCTTTGACCAGTAGCTTCTCAATTTTACTTTTCTGTATAACTATGTATGTTTTTCTTGCTTCTGTATTTTTAATGATCTTATCTGTGTTTTATTTTTTCAGTTTTTAGTGCTATAAAGCACTCTGTGACTCATGTCTGTGAAAGGTAGAATATAAAAAAAGTTATATTCTAAAGTTCAATTGTGATGTAACAGTCTTTGCGTCTCGCTACATGATACAAATGATTAAAATACAGTTCTAATTTAAAAAAAAAAAAAATTTTATTCAAGATGTAAACATGTAATCTATCCGATTATGAGATCACTCTAACTTGGCTGTTGATCTTGAGACTTCTCACCTCCTCATCCTCATCTCTACAGGACATAGAGAAAACCATGACCACGGCTCTCCACGAGCTGCGCGAACTGGAGCGTCAGAACACCGTCAAACAGGCCCCTGATGTGGTGTTGGACACCCTGGAGCCCATGAAGAACCCCGTCAGCTCAGAGCCCGGCAGTCCACTGCACACCATCATGATCCGTGATCCAGACGCAGCCATGCGCCGCAGCAGCAGCTCGACCTCTGAAATGATGACCACCTTCAAACCCGCCCTCTCTGCACGGTTGGCTGGGGCTCAGCTGCGACCCCCACCCATGAGACCGGTTCGTCCGCCTCCCACGCAGCACCGCTCAAGCAGTTCCAGCTCCTCAGGGGTTGGCAGTCCTGCCGTGACTCCCACCGAGAAGATGTTTCCAAGTAACAATGCATCAACCGGCTCAAACCTGAATATTTCTGGTGATGGTGGAGATAAGTCTGGTACCATGTAGCAAAGGTGGAGTGTACAAGGTTAGTGCAAAGTGACAAATAACCACTTATGGGAATAGGTGCTGAGTTGTAGAAGATAGATATGGATAGTTCCTTCTCTGGTTTCTGCTTGACTTGATTCATATATTCAGGGTGTTCCCAAAGTATGTCACATTGATGATAAGGTGGGAGATGAAACTGTGTAAATGTGTAAGTGTAAAGCTGGGCTCTGTTAGAAAACTTGATTTAGCCACTGTAAATGTGTACAGGAATATGTGTCTTGCTGTTTTACCTCAGTTTCAACAAGAAGAGAGACACATTGAAGGCAAGTGAAGCAATACTTGTGTGTCATCTAGTTTCCACCCATCACAGTCAATCCAGATGATGTTTGGGTCACTTCTGTTAATTAAACCTCACATTAACTAGTTTAGGCAGTGTTTAGCTTTTGGGCACAAACCTTATGGCTGCACATGCCGACTTACTTGAAGTCACCATATTTTCAGTTGAATTATAATTCATGAATTGTTTATCAACAAAATAACTTAATGGTAACATGTAGTTCTGCATGCAGGTATCAGAGTAAATAAGAACAAACATTGAAGTTTCTTGCTCTGACAGAGAGAAGATGTGTGATGATGATCAAGTTTTTTAACCTCTGCAATGATTTTATATTAGTTCGAAGCCTTATTGGCAAGGGTGAAAAGTATAGAAGGAAAACTAAAATCCAATATGACATGTGCTAGTATTTGACTATGTAATAACTTCTGTCTATAATGAAGTGTCCAAAGCGTTCTAAGAAAAAGCAAAAGGCGAAGCATCTTGGCATGAATGTGATCTTTAAAACTCTTACACAAGAAAAATCAATACTAAAATAAAAGCAAGTCTTCCCCTCCGATCATGCACGGTTGACCAGTGGGCAGACTGAACATAACTTTCTCCATAATCCTTCTATGTACTGTATATGAAATGCAGAAAACTATTGCACCAAGTAATGTAGGAATCCTGTGGTAATCGTGTAAATAATAAATAGCTAGTAATTTATAAGTGTTAATTGTGTACAGGTTATTACAAAAAAGGTAAACGGTCAGTGTGAATGGCACTTGTATTTAGCATAAACCATTTGTATCATCTCCAATAAACAAACATAATTTAGTTGTAAAATAGAGTGAAAAACATTTACCATGTCATGTGTGCTAATAAAAAGCATTTTTTAATTGTACTGTTAAAACAACTGATTGCTGTTGAGCTGAACGCAAAGGCTGAATTTATTTTTATTTTTTTTTTACCATCTTGGTGCCATTTGCAAAACTTCGAGTATTTCCTCTTCTAGTTTCACTGGTCAGTTTTAGTATTACTGAAAGAAAGTGAAACGTAACCTCTAACACTTCTTTTTAAACATGTGTTATCTTCAACAAGGACGCTGAAAACTACTGTTTGTAACATCCTGTTATCAGAGCAATCTTCTTCCTTTCTGCCTTTAACTATTCTCAGACTGTAGAAACCTCTTTTTTCATGAGCATAAAAGTAATCAAGAACATTATAGTGTTTGTATCGACTGTACACCTTGTCATTCTGACAGAAATAGTCTAGAAACCTACAATAGTAAGGATACCTCTGTATCCCAAAGAACCTGCTCTGCTCTGCATGTTTTGCGCTGTAATGTGCAACTCATATTACGTCACACTCGGTGGCTGTATGTGGTGCCTTGCCTTAGTGAAACGCACAAATTATTTCAGCATTGGATTTTTCTTTGGTTTTTTTTTTTTCTTTTTTAAATAAACTGGCCTTAAGGAAGTTAAGAATATTGAATTAAGCCACTAAAAGGAAAGTTGCTGAAATAAAAATGAATGACAAATATTACTGCCTGATTGAGTAAAAATAATATTTAATATACTAAACAACTTGGATGCATGTAAATCAGGCACTGATTTCAAGGCCAATTACAGATACATGCTGTAACTTCAAATATCTGCTTGTTGTCAATGTATTGTTTACTTTTCAACAGATGTATCAATGTTTATGAGATGAGGATTATCAAGATTAAAGAGCTGATTCAGCC
Source organism: Parablennius parvicornis (assembly GCA_900302745.1). Taxonomy (NCBI): domain Eukaryota; kingdom Metazoa; phylum Chordata; class Actinopteri; order Blenniiformes; family Blenniidae; genus Parablennius; species Parablennius parvicornis. Next base: position 3,626 of record OMNM01003132.1, on the reverse strand, counting down.
AGAAAAAAAAGCAATATTGCATTTAAAGCAACACCTACGTCCTCTGCTGGTTCGTGGCGGTACTGTCACCACTTGCAGGTATTATGAATATTATCTGGAGCTGATAACACAATGCTGAAATTCATTCATAGACTTCTCATCATCTCATAGTCCTGGTTCCAATTTTGCATCTGTGTGAATCTATGAAGGTAATGTGACAAAACAAGCAGTGATTTACTAAAATACAGAAAAAAAGCACACAATTGTGAAGGTGAAATCCTCATTTATTTAACTAGATTTTCTTTTTTTAATTTATAGACACTTGTGTAAGTGTAGCAGGAAATTTGAGTGCCTTTTGTGCACACCGTCAATTTTTATTGTACTTTTATTTTTATAACGTTTGTTAACTGTAATATGTTGCCTATAAGTTTAACTGATGTTGCCTTTCCATCCCAAATTTTTCCTGCTTCTTATTTTTTTTAAACCAACCATTTCTCCTGAATCACAGAAGACTCATCAAGAATTGAGTTTGTCTTTGGTTGAACAATAAAAAAATAAAAAAATAAATCAAGTTCTAGTGACTACTGTATTCATGTTCTACTGAAAATGTTCCGTAGAACAATCTCAGAATTTTCTTGTCATATTCCCTTTTGTTTTCCCTGTGAACTGGTGTGCTGTAGTTTAGTCTTTCATTCTTGTCATTTAGCTGCTTACATTTCGGAGATCAAATCATTGCAGGCGAAAGCTGAACTGACACTCTTTTTATGTAGAGGTCAGAAGGCTATTGGGGTCATTGTCCCTCTGTGTGATGTTACACTGATGTTTTCTCTCTTGGAATGTATGCTGTGATGGGTTACACTGTTTGTCCGCAGACGTGAGATGACCGTACATTATTATTCAAAAAGTACATGGCAGTGAGAGAGCAGAATGAGACCCTGCTGGGTGTGAGTTGCTGTCAAACTGTTTCCTTTCTCTTTAATTGTTTGTCTATTGATGCTGTCTGTTGATGAGTGTCTGATTGGTTGAAACCTGTGCTGTAATGTACATCAGAACACTGACTGGAGTGTGAACTCTCCTGTCTCCAAATAAAAACCATTATGGCTCTGTGATTTGTATTTTTTTGTTTGTTTCGTGAGTCAGAAGTGAACGTGCGTGCGTGCGTGCATGCATGCATGTGTTTCATATAGACATAATTTTGCGTCACAGGTAGACTGAAATATTCACATGTACTGAAGCACTTTGAGTTTTCTGAATGCAATTCACAAGTTCATGAATTATGATCTTCACTCATTATGTATTGCTCTTTGGTGAAGTCTGTATTTTTAACTAAAGAAGTTGAACAGTCCTGACTCTATTATGGTTATTCTCATAAATTCAACAGCCTGATACTATATTGAAAAGGTTATTGTTAAATAGTAGCCTGCTCATTAGTGATCTGGTTTTCGGACTCATGCTTTCAGTAATTGATCGTTAATTAAGCCATTGATCAGCCTTTTTACACCATTACCTGTTTGACATGCCTACTTCTCCTAACACTATCGCAGAAGCTGTTGATTATTTTTACAAAATGCAAATGGCCTCTTAATTGTTCGGGATTATTAAAATTTGTTCATTGAAACTGTGACACCAAAATCTATAGTCACAATCTCGTCTAGCCCAATTCCTTCACTTTTGTTGAAGTTTAGAGGATTGTGTCAGTGACAATAATTGATTGAATTAAGAATGGCAGTTTTTTTTCATACTCAAGTGTTCAGCCAATGAGAAAGTTTTTAAGGAACATTCACCAAATCATGTTTATTATTAATGCATTGCTACTGTATACTGTGTGTGAATGGTTATTATGCTTGTTTGGCTTTTTTTTTTTTTTTTTTCAATTTACATTCTTCTTATCACATACCAAAAAGTTGGTAGGTAGATAGATAGATAGATAGGTAGATAGATATACTTTATTCATCCCCAATTGGAAAATTCATTGTCTGTTTTTTCTAGATGAAAGATATATTAGATTAAAGTAAGGTACAGCTTTGAAACACATAAGGCTTAATGTATTGAAAAAAAGGGTTTTCCACAAAAGATGTAAAAATAAACCAATTTCAATCCAGAGTAATTGTTATAAATTCGACTGAAATTAACATGATGGTATTTGTATTGAAATCGTATAGCGGTGTAGTTTAAGGAACAAGAGTAATTTTTTTTAATATCCTTCAATATTTAAATCCTTAAAATGACATAAAACGAACTAACCTTTTAAATATTTAACATTTAATTGGAGACAGCCATCACCCAGACACCTTGGTTGATGTAATTCATTTAATGGCCACATGATGGGGAAACCGCTGCAGAGAAGCCTGTCTGGGTAACCTAAACTTCTATTGTTGAGTGTGCACGGTGCAGATGACTTTGCAACGCACACATTTTATTGAAAGTTATATGGTAAACCAAGGCTTGCTTATATTACACGATTACATCTCTCTTTGAAATTGACTTTCTAGTTCATTGACCAGGCAGTGTTATACAAGCAGCTTACACACCGACGGAGCATAAACAAAATTCAATTGGTTCCACTTGAGGAGATGCTCTTCAACAAGGACATGTCAAACAAAGAACCTTATTCACATTTTATTTGATTAACCTCAAAAATATACGACTCACTGGCAGAGAATGCCTACTTCCAGTGTATTTGTACTGAGTTTTGTGGTTCGGGTAGATCCAAACACTTGCGAGGTGAAGAGCGTGCCCCTTCTGTGCTTTGTGAGGATGTCTTACCTCAATATTTCAAAGACAAAATCAGACCCTTCATTGTGAAGAATAAAGAAACAATTTTTTTCCTCCAGCAATTGTGATCAAAGAAATAACGAAAGAGAAAGAGAAATCATGTCATTCATTCATGAATTTTTTTTTGGAAAGAAGTAGAAAGTATCTGTTTACATATCATAAAAAAAAAAAAAAAACATTCTTGACCCTCTCCATTCTTCATCCTTTCTTCTCCATTCTTCATTATCTCCCTCTTTTATGGCACACGTCACTGCTGAATGCACATCATTCAGCAGTGGTGTGTGCCATAAAAGGATGGTAACAACATGAATGGGAATGTGTATAATTGCTTTTAAATAATAAAAACAAAAGAAGTTGCAAAAGTTATTGAAATTTCTTGGACAGGAAAAAGAGAAAGGGAAAGGATAATTACATTGGCAAAAAAAACAAACAAATAACCAGTTTTTTCTGCTGGCACAGAGAATGTGTGATGCCTCTCAAGAATAAGATACGCCTCATCAGGAGCAGATGCTTCAGCTGGAATGAAAAATAGATTGTATAAGTCCTCTCCTGTGACCTAATTTGTCAGATATTCCATTTTAATTAGGGCCCAAAAGAGAAAAAAAAATGCTTCAATAATATGTAATGTCTTTGTGAGTGTCACAGCATGGTAGAATTATTGCTTCTTGTTGTTTCGACCTTCACCTTCTCTGTCTTCAGCTCATCTGCATGAAATAATAGATGAAAATAAGATGTAAAGTGGCAATACTCTTCAGTTAATAAAAAAAAAAAAAAATCTTGACCTATTATGAGCCACTTATTGTGTACTGTCCTAATGAGATTACAGTGGCCAGAACAAATCATACATTTTTCATGACTTCAATACATTTCTT
>OMNM01003130.1:1816-13166 GCA_900302745.1 Parablennius parvicornis | reverse complement strand
CAGCAGTACACGGATTACAGACAGACAACCAGCTGAGAGCGAGGCGCCTTTGAGGTGCCGTTTCACGTCATTAATCTGCCCAGCCTCTCCACACTGCCGCCGTATTTCACCAAGACAATAATGCCTAATTATATGATGTTGTAAAATCTTAGTTGGTGTTTAAACATGGAATTTAAGTTGAGTAATGGTGCATATAATGTCTTTTACTTTTAATCACTCCGGGTTTTTCATGAGGAACTCGACGAGCGAGGCTTTGCATTTCAATAAAGCCACTTGATGAGGGGAGCGCGGTTGTTGTTCGCCGTTGTTGTTTTTCGGCAGATACTGTTTACTCTGAGCTTCTGCCTCCCAAAAACTACCCCCTCAACCCCTACCCCCTCCCGATCCTTTTCCTGGAGACATCTCAAAGACCCCCTGCCGGCGGCACAGCAGAGCAGCTTTATCTGGGTTCTCCGCTCCCCGTCTTTCCACAAGCCTCCTCTCATTGTGTCACCCCAATGTGTCAGCCACAAGCTGCAAGTCACTGTCACACACTGCATCCCGGGGATGAGAGAGCCATTCATTAGAGCATCACCAGCAGCACCGCGCCACAAAGGTTCACTGTTTCATTTCCCCGTCGCTCCATATGCATGTGAATTAAAAAGGAATAAAGAGGCAGGAAAGTGGATGTTCTGCTGACAACAGTTCAGGGAGTTTCTGTGCAGGGCAACGGAGATCATTTTCAAAGTTGCCTCTTCAAAGGGATAAAAAAACCGATGTGTACATGTGAAGCACGGTCCCGATTGCTGTGTGAAATATGTACAATATGTACAGGAAGGAGAACGTGAAGCTCGAGCCAGCGGGTAAAACTCAGATTAACGACGTAGCCGAACTCTACTCTGGTGGATTCTTCAGGGATTTCTGCATTTGTCTTTTTATCTCACCTTTATTTATTTTTGTCCCCCTTCCATTCTTCAGACGAGTTTGTTCTGTTTGAAGCTAAAGCCCTGACGCTTCAAGTGAAATGTTTTTGTTTTTCGTTTACACGGCAACGTTTGTAAAGCAATTTCCGTTTCCATGGAAATGTCGGCAACTCTAAAAATGACGTAGTTCGCATGCCAGGCCATGAGGTGGTGCTGCTGGTTGTGTTTTTGTAATGAAACCACACATGCGCGAAGTGAACAATATGTTGTAAATATTTTCTGTTTATGATTTATGTATGGAGTATGAATTAGACGTCATGTCAGTTAATAAGTACTCGTTTTGGTAATCTGTATCAATAAGTACATAAAAGTTAATACTCGTACTTAAAATAATAAATAAAAATATCGGTACATCCCTCATTGTAGTTATCCACAATGTGTGTGTGAATCATATTAATAAAGTTAAAAATGTATTTATATATTCTGTATTTATGATTTAAACTGAGGTCAATCTTTGGATAAATAGATCTGGGGATGAGAAAACTCTCACTCAATCTATAGAAAAACCTTCATGATGTCACAAAATATCAGATAAAGGGTGATGAGATGATTCGACACGCATCTCTACTATATGATTTAAAAAAGATATGACATTATATAAAATATTCACTTTAGAAAAAAAACAAACATTAAAAATCATATTTCCTGTTGTGCTTTGCATTATTTACAGGAAGAGAAGTCAAATTTTTGTTGAGTCACTGTCTGACAGGTAGCCCTAAAACTTTGCTTGTGAGAAGTTTTGTTGCGGCTCTTTCTGAATTTTTAAAAGAATCCACCTCTGCAGAGCATTTCAAAGTATTTGTGATGCGTCGGGGAGGCAGACAGCAAATGACTTTCGTTTTGCAGCCGAAACCCGGGAAGATGTGGCTGCTGAAACAGCCAGGGAGGATTTAATTTTTTTTCTTGGAGAAATCTGATTTTAATGAGGTGATACTTCAATTATTTATTTTCACGATGACATTTTCTTCCGAGTGAGTTATTATCTGTAATGTGAGTAAAATCCGAGGCTCGGCTATCAGCTTTTATGTTGTGTTGAACCGGTCTCCCGTTATAAATCTAGACGATTGAGGCCTCGTTTACAACGACGAAGTTTCCAAACAGTTTCATTTTCAGTGGCTCCGAGCCTCGTTGTCACGTAAACAGACGCCCTAAACGCAACGGAAGTTTAGCGTTTTCACTTGGGAGTCGTTGCCGTGCGAGCGCACCCTCCACATTGTGTTGAATCGCAACCACACTGGATGAAGTCGAGCGTCTTGAGTTGTGTTTTCTGTCAGGGGAAAGAAATATCTGGTTGCTGTAAGCCAGCGACAGAATAAACTACGCTCCTCGCTGTGAACGAAGCCGGTTTGCTGAGTCATATAAAATGAATTGACCGTACATCACCGGCTCGTCAATCCCTTCCTCAGCCCTCATCTTCTTTCTGTCTTTGTGTTTTTTTTCCGTGGATTTTTACGAGACGAGATTTGGCCCTACAGGAGTCCACTCAGTCTCCTCCACTTCACTGTTTTCACATCTCTCTCCTCTCAACCGGGGAGAAAGATTTTCACTCATGTAAGCAAAATGCTGTCACTGCGGTAATTCTGCAAGAAAGGCTATTTATTTCATCCCCCTCCAGCTGTATCGATCGTTGGAGCTGTCTGAGCCATGCAGTGGGATTGTGTTCCACGCAGCGTCCACGCAGGCAGGTATTCAGGACCACTGCGGCGTTCACACGTCCAGTCATCACTTTCTCCTCGGCTAAAACAGCTTTCAATGCGAGGAGTCCTGTCGCTACACCTGTATTTGATTAGTGTGTGAAAGAGTTGGAAAAACTGGGCTCTTGTTTTCAGGCTGTGTTAGAAATCACATGTTTGATGATGAATGACGGGTTTCTGCCGGTGGACCCGGACTGTGACTGTCCACGTGCATCAACTGACACGAGTGAGACAACTTAAACCAGGCAGAGACCCTGTTTACATGACATTTATAAAGAAAACAGATTTTTGTATTTTTGTTTCAGAAAAGCTTACACTGCAACGCTTTGAAAACGGTTTCCGTTTCCACGGAAAAGGCACAAACGATGGAATCAGTGTTGTCAGCACGTCAGGCCACGAACTGTTGGTTGTTTTCAAGTCTAGTTCTTTATTTGTTTTACGTACCTGTTCTGCACTGAAACAACAGTTTTTATCGAATGGAATAATGAAAAAAAAAAAAAAAACAATCTAGAACACACATAATGACAATATCACACAATCTGACATTAATAATAATAATAATAAAGAAAACGATAAAGAAAAGAAAAGTTTCTGTCATTGTGTCACCACATTTATTGGATGTGTTTGAAATAATTTGGTATTATTTAAGTTTTTTCGTACATTATAGTTGTTTAAGATAATATACAGTGTACTTATACCTGAGAGAGGAGCGAGGGTGTGGGGGGGAACCTTTGTGTCTTCCATATTGCTGGGGGGGACTGGTTTAGGGAGCGCACGCCCTTGAATGACGTGTGGCACCTCCTTCTCATTCCTCAGGTCAGTACATTGTGTTTATGTCAAGATTGTGTTTAGATAAGGTACCATATGACCCACGCGAGTGTTCTAGAGTGTTTACTGCAGTTTGTTTATTGCTACGAGTTAAAAAATGTGTTAATTAGTTCCACCGGAGTTTATGCTTGATGACATCACGACACGTGATACCAATTTTGCCTGTTACATTAGAGTATAGGGTGATTTGAATAATTATTTTGCTGTTTAAAGCCTGTGTGTCTCTTCCAATTTTAGAATTTATTAAATGTATGGCATTTATTTATTCTTTGATTGCAACTGACATCCCGTTTGCCATGATCCCCTCCGATTCGCTCGTGTCCGCCATCTTTGATGTATACAGCTGCACAACAACAAACCTTCAATGGCGGATTCATGTGATTTTTAAGTTACACTGACATTGTGAACTACTTACTTCTGACTACCAAGTTTTATAACAGGGAGCCAGATGACAAGAGCCTCTCTTCATACACATTTTTTTTGTGTCAGGATGGGTGAGCAATATTCTCGTTAAAGATTTCTATTTATTATTATTATTTTTTATAATTTAACATTTCAATGCCTGTCCCTTGAAGTACTGTCTGTGAATGTAAATCCAGCGACCCTATTTTTATTTGTAGCTCAAATTTTATATAGAGAAAATAGACTTACCCTTCACAAAATGCTCTTCACATACTTGCAGCTTGTAGATTTTATGTCGGATCTGTGAAGATTTGTCTGCCAGTTAATTCTTCGATTTTTGGCCCTTCACGCTGTTTAACAGTAGGTAAACTGAAAAAAACTTACCATTTTTGCGAGCAGACAACTTCTGCATTTGAAATCTGTCCCAGAAATCCGGCCACAAATGAAGTTGTCCAACTGGAAAACTTAAACAAGTCTGAAAAAAGGCACCTTGTCTTGACAGCAGATCTCATTTCCTTTTGCTTTAAACATCACAACTGGCGAAATCCGTAATGAATCAGTCACAGAAGCATAGCGGTGGCAGCGGGTTTTATCGATGAGCGATGATCAAACAGCTCTGCGGGTTTTTACTTGCACCATCTTAGTGTTTTATGTTCAGCTGTGCCGTTTGGTTTCTATACTGGAGGTATCGGCACATATTTACACACATAAATTGTCACTTCAGCTTCAAACAAAGACACCAGAGTTGATCAGTCGTTGCTCTGAGATGTAATATCAAAGAAATGTTAAAATAAAAACTAAAAACAAAGCAGCAGAGATTATGTACAAGTTTGGTGTACAAGTTTTCCACGGCGGCGCCGCCACTTAAACGGACTCGTTGACATGAAGACACGGCTGGTCTTCAGTCTTATTCACGTCTACCACGTTTAACAAACACACCTCAGCGGCCACGCGTGTTGACATTTCGTCTTTGCCAAAGGAGAGGGTGAATGTCATTAGTTGGAGGGCCTGTGTAGCGTCGTGATGCTGATTTCACCTTTTCCTGCTTTTCTACAGATCACAACGCTTTTCAAAGGTCATTGGTATTTAGAAAATGACATCATTTAGCTTTTATGCTCCATCTGACTCCAGAGGAGAGATGGTACCTCAATAGGTACCATCTCCTAGACACCTTGAAAGCCTCAATGGGTTTTCAAGGTGCAGGAGACAGTGAAGGCCACGTTGTCTTTGTGAGAATGTCGAAGGTGTCCGAGCCTGGTTCCAGCCCAACAGTCAGATCTTTTCTTTGTGGAGTGTGCTTCCTGTGCGTGGGTTCCTCCAGTTACTTCCATTCTCTTAAAGCCACAGTGTTTAGCCTTCAGTGGACTATTGATCGGTCCGAGGTGTACTCTCCCTGCACACAGTCGGCTGCGATATGCTCCAACACCTCGCCATGCTGAGCAAGATGGCGCAACGTATAATTTAATTACATTTTATTTATATGGCGTCGAAAGCAACAGTCATCTCAAAGCATTTGAGAAAAACCCCAAATATTTAATGGATGGATGGATTTCTTATTAGTAACCAGATTTGTAACAAAGATTACCGTAGTCCTGTTAAAAAATAAAACTGTTTCATTGGTAAAGATTTCACATATTTAGAGAAATATGAGGAGAAAAAGTGACTAAAACCTCAGATTGTCTCCCACAAAGAGCCCGTGAAGTCTCCAAGTACAATCCAAATGAATCTATTCCATACAAGTTTAAGTATCTCGGCTCAGAATTGGAAAAAAACACCACGATCAGATCTCACATTTATATAAAATGTCAGCAGCTGACTGGGCACAATCAGCCCTCTCTGTGAGAGAGGAGGAGAGAGTAGAACAAGATGTTGGAGGGTTGAGTTGCCAGAGGGGGGTGTCGGTAGTTTTTATGGAAAACATTTGCCACTGATGATGTCAGCGTTTGATAAAAGCTGGAAATAATATGGGGTCATTCACATATTTGCCCCGAAGGTAAAAACCGGTCATACAGTAAATCTCATGCTCACACTTTAATCGTTGCCAGACAAACAACAGCTATGAACTTTGATTCTAACCAAACTCTGCAGGCTTCGAAAAACAAACTCACAGATGATGACGGCAATGCTGTGAATTCCTGCCAACACGTTTCACCAAATTTGGACTTACAGAAATCACACCTGAGGCTATTTCATGCAAAAATAAAAAGGCATAGGCTGTATTGTTTTTAAAGCTTCTGGGCTTAACTGAAGGGATATTTAACCCACATTAATATTACAGTATCGCTGCAGCAGCACCCGAAGCAGAGCAGACACTCCTTCATAATAAATACATCCGTACAATAAATCAATTTTGTCGGAAACATTGATCATTTGCGAGGAGCTGCAACAATTTAATCCTCAATAACAAAGGTCTCAATGTTTTCCAGTGAATACAGAAAGCTTTTTCAAAACGCTGCCACGTGAAAGCAAAGCTTCTGAAACAAAAACGCACAAACAATTTTTTCAATTGAAAGATTGTCAAGTACACCGGGCCTTAATGAAGAGGACTGATTTTATGTTTCTAATTTCAATCAACACGTTTCTGATTTCAATGATGAAATGAACCGAACAATACAGTGATTTGAAGTAATTTAAACTATATGGTTCAGATGTGATAAAAAAAAAAAATTAAACACTGTAAGCAGGAAGCATAAAGTGAAACAAAAAAATCATTAATTAAAGATAAGTGGATTTTAGTTCTCCAACATTGTGAGCATTAGAAAAGTTGGGGGAAAGTGTGATGTTGTTACAAATCTCAATTTTAACATCCTGTCCGATGGAGTTTTATTTATAGATTAAACTGTGCAGTGTGTTGGTTAATCAATTTATCTTTTGGGGATAGATGTGTTGTTCGATGCTTTCAATCATAATAAAAACTAGAACGCGCACTCGGTAGAGCAAATAGCTTCACCGAGACTGAGTTAGCATTGGTAGCATGTTAGCGATTAGGTCATATCGATGCTTACTCGCCTGTCAAATAGCAACATCACTGTGCCAAACGCTGAGCGGGGACACACACAGATAAACCACTGCCTGAGTCAATGCGCTCACACCAGTGTTTCTGGATACTTGCCGAACCGAGAAATTAGCTGCGAGCTCCGGAGCGGAGTTAGCATTGTGCTATCAGGCAGCTAGTGGCAGCTTCCTTGCTGCAGCCCTGACCAGCGTGTCAACAATGAAGTAGAAGTCTTACCTCTCCTGGAGCTGTTCAAACTCAAAATCTAATGTATTGGTCCTTGGATAATGACAAATCACCCCTGAAGAGTTCATGCATTTTCGGTTTCAGTAGTTTTTGTGAAAAGTAAATACATAAAAACACAACCTTCGCCCCAACATTCGTTGGCGAAGGTAACAGCTACAGTTGTGTTAAAAGCACCAACTGATCCAAACCCAGTGAGTTATCTGAAGTTAGTTAGCTGATGTGAGGCAGACGGATCAAAGATCAACCGCTCGTTGGCGGTGTGTGATCACAGACGTGTCCTCCGCAGTGAGCTTCGACTGAAAGTAAAATCAAAGGCCATGATTTTACACTCAAAATTTAAAAATTAAGATTTTTTTTTTCTCTCTCTCTCTTTTTAACTCAGGAGCTGTGTGTGAATTTAAAAAAGATTCGGACTGCCTACGTACGTCGTGGAGACTGATAACATCTCGAAGCAGAAAACCAGCCGTCGGTTCGGAGAGACGCAGGTAGCATATCAAATAGGCTTTCTGTAACTTATAGATTGCATTGATAACTTTAACTCGGAGTGTATCAAAGTCTGAGAAATCACCAGCAGCAGAGGCGGCGGCTACAGGGTAGCATTTAAAATGTGTTTGAACACAAGAGCGAGGCCTCCTGCACGGCAGCTGATAAATAACGCTCGTAATCGGGACACGCAGTCGGACGCGCTCGTGGCTTCACGGCCTCGTCTCAGCGCAGAGGAGAAAAAAAAAAAAGCTTGTTGAAGGTCCAGTCAAATGGACAGAAAGCTTTTGAAATTGAGGAGTCTGAAACATCGGGGGGCAACAGAGAGAAGGCGGTACAATTTAAAAAAATAAACAAAAAAAAAAACGAGTGTGATTTAAGTGACTATCGGCAAACTTTGCTGTAGTTAACCACTTCCAATACTTACATGCGTTGTTTCCTCAAGATTTATGCATTTTTTTGTTTCGGAAAAGTTTCCTGTTAAATATGTAGTTCTCATGTTGGGCCACTAGTTGGTGCTGTTGGCTGTTGTTGTTATGAAGCCACACACACATGCGTGCAGACGAATAAAACTACCAAGTCCCAGGAGAATATGGACCGGGAGTCATGACAATGTGCAGGTAAACCTTGTTATTGCCCATCTACTGAGCATGTGCAGAAGAACTATTTACGACAGGCGTAAATAGTTCGTCTACAATGTTCGCAGGAATGAGCTCCGGCCCTGCAGTCCTGTCTTGGATAAATAAAGCCGATATAGAAGATGGATGGACCTGACATAGTGTAGCTCCATTAAATAGCCACTCACGTGGTTCTGGTTTCTGCTGGAGCTTTAAATAGGAAGCAGATAAGTGAGAGATCACAAACTAAAGTGAAGGTCACTTGTCACCACATTCATTTTCCATGTTCGGTGGGATTCACTTGATGGATCGTAGTCCGACAAACAAAATCAAATAAATGAAAAACTGTCTCGTTCTGCAACTATCACTCATATTTCCTCCACAGCTAATGCTGCGAAATATGTATTCCAGCTATCGTTAGAGGGTGTGGAGGCTGTGAGGGCTGATTGTGGGCGAAAAGCAGGGAACACCCAGAACCAGCCAGCCGTCCGTCACAGAGAAACACAACCGCACAACCTGGAAGACGTTTCAAAGTCACAACTTAACCTCCAACATATGATACTCTCACTGTGAGGTGAGATTGCTAACCACTCCCCCACTGTGCAAACCACGCTTGGGTACCTCTCAGCACATTTAAAGTCATAAATCAACTTCACCAAAGTCGTCAGGAGGAAGCTGGAGGATTAACTACGGAAGGTCCAGACACGGTGCAAACCCTACGCAGAAAGAGAAAGATATCTGGGGATACTCTCGTTACGGGACATGAGTGTGAGCAGAAGAAATACTCTTGCGCTGTGATCTGCTCCGTCTTCTCACTGTGAGAAACGCTGCATCTCGTCTGGGTTTGTAACCAGGTCACATGGTGGTGTATCGACGGGTTGTCTCCTCCTCAAGGAGAAAATATCCCCAAATTCAAAATTCCTGATGTTCGCATGTTCTCCATGTGTTTTTTTTTTTTTTTTTTTTTTTTTGTTATTATCCCAAGTACTCTGGATTCCTGGTGAGAAGATTGATAACCAGTCTGAGGGGTCGTTTCAAGTGAAAATTCATTTTCATTTTTAGAAATATAGTGTCTTTACACAGGAACATTTTGAGAATGGCAGAAATGCTTAAAATGGTATCGTTTTCACGCCAGGCCAAGAGCTGGCGCTGTTGGTTGTTTTTTTTTAACGAAAGCACACACACACACACATGCACACAGAGAAGATATAGACATTTGCATCACATACACTCTGCACCACAACAAAGAAAATCCTTAACGCATACATTTAAAGGTTATTATGTCAATATTTGTCTGGTCCAACCCACTCGAGATGAACCTGGGTTGTGTGTGACCCTCCTGGTTTAGTCGACCAGGTCCGAAGAGTCCTTGAAAGACTCCGTTACACAAAGACTCAAGGAAAATGACTGCGTTTTCTTTTTGAAACAAACACTAGTTGAGGTGCATCAGGTTGAGTCTTGAACTTGTGTGAAAGGGAAAATATGTTGGAATCCCGGAGCAGGAGGACTTTCAAACAAACGTCTCTGTTACGAGTTACAATGACATCCTGTGGCGTCACACACTAAAACACTCACTAAAACACACACTGAAACACTAAAATCGACAAAAAAATGAATTAATTGGTTGCTACTGATATTTTTTTTTTCATTAAAATGACCAAAAGAAAAGGGTGGGAAAGCTTCGTTATTTAAGGTTAAATCCAAAATGTCAAGACTTTTACCAAAGATCAGTCAGAGCAGCCCCCGATGACTTCCGTTCATCCGGGAGGCACGGAGGAAGTTTTACAATTTATGACGTGAATTTCGATGACTTTGAGACTTGTGCTGTGTGTGTTTTTTTTTTTTTTCCCCCCTTAAACTCATGAATACAGCAGCAAGTGAGGCAGTGCAGAGAGAGCAGCAGCAAAAGAGTTGAACAGCCTCGGGGCGAGGGTGAGGGCCGGTGAATAATTGAAAAAGTCCTGCCAGGCATGAGTCAGGCGATTTCCTCCGCTGGGATCAATCACGGCCCGGCGGTGTGTCCGGGTGACGTGACACGGGGGGGGGGTCCGTTTGGGATGCAGATTGTCACGGGTGGGTTAACATTTCATGTGGATTCTACATGAGTTACAGAATTGAGTTTCTGGTTTTTTAAATTTTTTTTTTTTAAAGACTTCTGAATATACATAGGACTTGTAGGAAGTTCATCTGACGTGAACGTGTAGGTGTAGTCGGGGAATGGAGATCTGAACTCTGGACTCAGCCTTGATAAATGATTTCTCATATTTCATTAATGAAGACAGACACATGCCAGTAATGCAAAATTGCATGTTTATTTTAGCAAAAAAAATCCTTGAATTAATCCACCTCACAATGGTTTGGTCCATATTCCAGCCCGTGGATCAGTGGAAGTGTTTGAAAGTAACCACTCTTTTTTTTTTTTTTTTTTTATGCACGCCTTTAGAAAGATTCAGCTAAAACAAAATGCATGTCTGGCATTTGGATTCATTTCGATTTTTAAATATTAATATAAACATCTGTAACTGGAGAAGAGAAGAGTGGAAATTCCATCTTGGAGACCAAGTTCATGCTTTTCCTTCCCACAGTCCAAAAACATGCAGTAGATTTATTGGTGATTCTCTCGACCCTGTTTCCACGACAAGTACAAAACACACGGCATTTTCCTTTTAGAAAGGTTTTGTGTTTACACCGCAACATTTTCAAAATAATGTCCATCTCCTGAGCATGTGCTGAAGAACGATTGACTAAAGCCATGATGCACTTGTGCAGTAGCAGCATTTCAGAAAAGTTGCGCTTCACCCGTTAAGCTGTGCTTTGGAAAAGCGCCACCTTGGGAGCCATTTTTGAATAAATTGTGTTGTAGATTAGTTCAGATGATCTTTTATTTGTCCCACAGTGGTAACATTGTCATTGTTGCAGGAGCAAGTGGACGGAAATAAAGAATACAATCATAATAAATCATAGAAAACGTGACAACTAAAATAATTCTGAATGAATTTTGCATGTGCTTTCTATGGAGCCCCTAAAGGGACCTCGGAAGAAAAAATCAAAATATACATTTCTCATGCGCACGAGAAACTTTCACGTGCGCACGCGAAACTATCTGGTGAGCACGGTTGCAGA
>OMNM01003128.1:65638-86319 GCA_900302745.1 Parablennius parvicornis | reverse complement strand
GTGTGCGTGTGTGGTACCGTAACACCGGGGCCCAGGGTGAGCAGGAAAACCACAGAACACAAACAATGGGCCCCTGTACAAAGCCGAGCGAGGAGGGCACAGGGCCGCCGCAGAGGTGGGATGGTAGTAAAACACACACACGCATGCATACACACACACACTCGCACTCGCACTCGCACTCCTTCCCACACGCAGCAGGAGGCACGGCGGAGTGCAGGTGGCCGCTGCGCTCCCCGAGCACAAGTTGTCAGATCTGCTGCGCATTACGCCATTTCTTTAACTGCAAGCATGCGAGCACAAGCGAGTGAGGAAAGTTTGTGTCTGTAAATGCTAAAAAAAAAAAAAAGATATGACGAGTCTGGGCTTGAGGAAAATGAGAATCAACTATACCAGTGCGAAATGACTTTTTTTTTGTTCTTCCACAAACATAATTGCATTCCACACTTTTAGGATCCGCAACAGTGCAGCACAACAGGTTACCCAATTTGTACAAATGGATTACTCATTAGCACCATCAGCCGTTATATCTCTCTAACTAGATGCTCTCTGTGCCAAGAACTGGCTTTATAGACTCGCAGGAGAAAAATCGTTTTTTCTTAACAAGCCTGCTCTGTGGTCCGGGTTAACATTTCTGCCTCTAATGCACTGTGGTGAACTTAATCAAGGAGCTATTTATCTAGAGTGTATGTGTGGTAGCAGAATGTCTGTGTGTGTGTGTCACCGAGCTACGGAGTGTGTGATTTATGATAGGCAAATACTTATTTCAAGATCATTTGTGTGTGAGTGGAGGTGCCCGAGCACTGCTGCTAACTCAAACAAACAGGCCGGGGTTCTGCACACGCGACGCCGGAGCCAAAGTCGAACTCCCTGTGTAGATAAAATGTAAAGCTTTGTAAATGGTAGGAGACTAATTGTCGTCCATTACTCCTGCAGACACAAAAACCCCAAAGATTTAGTTTGTTACACTGTTATTGTTAGTGAAGAACAAACACTTCATGGAGATTACAGTCCAAATCTACTTCCTGCCTTTAACCCTTTGCATGTACGTGTCGTTCAAGCAATTTGGTTTCTGAGTGGGACTCCAACACACTTTTGGTTGAAGCCTATTATTTCTGTCGTGCACAAGCAGAAGTCTGAGACTAACTCTGATATCATGAGAATTCAGAAAGCAGAGAAAATGTGGTGATGGCCTACAAGGAGGTTCCAATCTGGACAAACCATGAAGAAAACAGTAAAAACCTCAGAGACATTTTTTTTTTAATTGTCATTATGTTGAAATTGTAATTAAAGGTTATTATGGCACTATTTTACTGGTCTGGCCCACTCAAGAAGAAATTGGAATGTTTGTGGCCCCTGAACAAAAATGTGTTTGACACCCCTGGTCTTAACAAAGAGAAGATTCATCCACATTTAAAGCATGCACAATCGAAACTGCACAGTAGTATTAAACACCTGCCAGATATAAAATGCTAAGCCATAAAAAATTTTAAGCTGTGTTTGTGTGTGTATGTAGAAAAACTCTTCAATGTATTGTCAGTAAATCCAGAGATCACGGAATACAGCAACCACACATACAGAACCGACAATAGGTCTGGAACTTAAAGGCTCTGAAAGGACACAAGAATAAATCACAAAGCCAAAGAAAAAAAAACCCAAAAGAGATAAAAATCTGCAATATTTTCCAAATTTAATTCTGGTCGACTCCAGGAAAACTATAAAGTTGATTTCAAGAGCATATTTGGGGGTGACCTTCCATGTGTGTGTGTACGTGGGGTTGTGTAAGCATGTGGTCATAGGTAGTCACGGTATTCAACAGAATAGAAGCGTTATGGGTGGAGACTTGGAGGGCTGTTGGAATCTGCAAAAGTAAAAGAAATAAACAGTGAAAAGAGAAATGGCAGCAAAGACCTGAACTCCTGGTGCACTGGCATTTCTCTTTATGATGGATGAGCTCAGGGAACCTAGAGTAAGGAAATGTGGGAGTTTGGCCTCTTTAATATCCAACAATACATCGTTGTAAAAGCAAAATCATGTCTTTCACATCCCAGCCTTCCGGGAAAAAGACCTCTGATTGCAACCGATTTGCCATTAAAACAAAAGAGGCCATAGAACTGGTTAAGAATACAGTCTGAAACTTAGAGATTTTACATAAAAAAAAGACCTTTGACTATACAAAGGGAGGAAGAAAAAAATCACACAAGTCAAGGTTCAAACTACAAAAATGAGAGATTTCAGGTCACTTCATTCATCCAAATGTGTTCTCATATCAACATGGTTCCTTATCTTCTGTGTTTAATGTGTAAAAAAAAACAGACAAATCTAGCGAGATGAATCTTGCTACGTATTGTTTATATCAACTCCACGGTCTGCACAGCAAACTAAGTATCAAAGCTATGAATTAATAATTACTTAGGAGTCGGCGCCAAGAGACAAAACATTCCCCAGCCTTCACTGGGGTGAAAAGTGTGGGTGATACATATGTGCATTAAAACAATTAAACAAAATACTGCAAAACTGAGATGAATAATAGATAATATTCAAAGGTGTAAGCAAAAATATAACAAGAAACATAAATAGAAATTGTATGAAAATTACTTCTAACAACAAATTGCTCAAGCTAATAAAGAATGACATTGCGCATAAATACACACAATTTCTGACATCAAATAAATTCTAGAAAGATGCAAATACATTGATTTGAGTGGTGGGATTGAGCCAGAGGACAAAACAGAAACTATTTAAAATGTAAATCATTGAGCTGTTTCCATTGTTATCGCAAATGGAGAAGATTCAAAAAGTGAGGGCCTCTTGTCTACCAATAACGAGTCGTTATGCCCTCTGGGAGGAACTCAAAGTGAAACTCATTGAGAGGAGCCAGTTGAAGCAGTGTGATAAGGATTCTTCTCTCCGAGGGTAGAAACTGTATGTTTTCAGTCTGTCACAGACACAAAATGAGCCATCGTGACAATATCTTTAGTTTTGCTGCTACAAGCTGGAGCTACTTTCCACCAATAGAAACGCAGCAAAAAATACAACAAAGATTCATGCGACATTCACGCTACACCCAAATGGTAGTTAGATTTTCTTAAAGGTCAAACACTGAACCACATCCACATTCTACATCTCCTTTCCTTCTGGTTGCCTTCATCTATTCATGTCCTGATGGTAATGCTTTGCGATTGCAATCACAGTCTGATATTGTTCAACGTGTCAAGTCATACACAGATAACAGGATCCAGACTGATGGGCTGGAGGGATTTTAGCTGACTGATCTATGTGTTACCTAATAAAGTCATCTCCATACTATGTGCTCGTCACATTCTTGTTTTTGATGAGTCTGCACCGTGTTCGGTATTGTAGCATAACACCTGCGTTTTGGTGTCAGGTCTTTGTCATACTGGAGTCATACAAGTGAGCGTCATTTACTCTCAGTAGTCCGACTGACCCAGGCTGCCAAGTTTCTGTTGGAGCGCCTTCAAAAATCTCCCAACTGAGTCATATCTTTAAGACAAACAGTGACAACAATGGGAAAGACGACGTTAGAGGTTCTCACAAACACTGATTAAAGGATTGCTGCCAGTGACTGTTCAAACAGACGGAGCAACACATTGTGCAACTTTAATTGCCTACACCGACTTGAGTCTTCCCTAACACAGGTAATTCATGAAAACACAATGGGCTCAAATTTGAACAAAGTCCTATGTTTCCTAAATGCTTGACATCTAAAGACTGTGATGCAAGGGAAGCTGGAAAACACACAACAAAGAGGAAAAGGAATATCCAGCAAAGCCTCAGCTTGGGCTTCTAAGCGCCAGTCAAAGCAATATCTGGAAACACTTTTTTTTATCCTGCGACATCGAAAATATAGCAAAAGGCTGCATCCCAGATTTCAAACCACACTGCCTGCTATGGTCAGGTCTTAGAAATAAGGCTTCCACTGAAATCCAGCTCGGATGAAATGCATCAGCCCAGTGGCCACATAGCATGAGAGCACAACTAGCAGAGTAATCCTAACCTCGATCAGACAGCAGGTCTTGTGACATCATACCCAAATACCGCAGATATCGCCAACTCTTCATCCTGATTGTCTTTTAGCATGAAACCAATTATGTGCCCAAAGGTGGGAGATGGAGGAGAAGGAGGGGGGTTTTCAGAAGAGAAATGTTTTACAAAGTAGTTTCATTCTTTGGTAATTGTTCTTATAATTTCATTTGCGTGAGTAATTGAGTAACAGTGTCTGATCTTGCAGAGTGTTCTGGCGCTTTAGTCCAGAGGGGATGAAGAGAGGAAGAAAAGGCACGCCTGTTGTTTATTTGATCAATTTGAAGACGAATTAAAATTATAAATTATCTTTCACAACCTGAACGTTTGAGTTTGTTTGATCAATGCAACACATTAAAATTCTAGAAAGAGACATTCTTTCTGCTGGATCCTTTTCGCAATGTTGCCGATTTGAACAAATGCTCTGAAAACCGGGAGCGAGAAAAGGCCCCAAAACTCAATACTGACAACTTTTAATTTCAGTGACACCGACAGGATTTCCAGTTCCGTATACCCGTTGCATTCCAGAGTAAAGACAACACGCTGGAGGCATGAGAAATGAAAATGCAACAAGTTATCTCCGTTGTGAAACCCGTGGTGCCTGCTCATACATGTCTGTGAGCGATACTGTGCGTTGATTACATAGATAAAGCTATAGGCCTCCAGTCAAGCAGAAGAGCCAGTGAAGTGGGCATGACCGCAGGGCTTTACACAAGCCAACAGCAGAGAGGGAAGCAGGAAACGGGCAGAGCAGAGAGACAATGACATGGAGATTAGAGATCAGTTAACCCCCCCCACTCCAGTGAGTGGCTGACCTGTTTGCTCACTGACTATGACTTCCTTTTTTTTTTCTTTTCCAAACACAACCTGTTACACCCAAAGTCAAACTCCCTCAGCCGTCGACTCTCGCAAACACACTCACGCACCATTTAGCCGTTGAAATAAGTCGGTTGTTTTCTCACATCAAGCTTTAGGTCGGGCACTCCTGCTTTGTTCCCACATTCCCACAGATGATTGTTACAGCAGCCAATCAAGTAGCAGGACTTTACTTTAATACCTACGACTGTGAGGCTGACCGACAAGGTGAAGAGCCAACACTGGGAAAAACTTTTAAAGTGGGTCAACGTTGGATTTGAGCTGAGAGAAGCACCAAACAAGAAAAGCCTTGATGTCTTAACAATTTTCCTCTCTGACTATCCTTTGCTTATCACCAAGGGCAGGAAGACTTTCACCTGCAATAAACCTTCTTCTGTAAGGCAAATGGGAATTTACGTCAGAGAGGGGAAGCAAAGAACTGAAGGATCTAAGGATTAGAAAAGCTGAGACAAGAGTACAAATGCAGGTAAGCATTGCTGTCTCATAAAGATTTATTTAAAGAGTGTTTGAAATCATTAAATTCAATGCTAAACTTGATGTGGTTTTGTGACTGCGGAAGAGACACTTTGTTTTTCTGTGTCAAGGTTGAGCAATGAGGTCCTCTATGCAGCGGTGACAAGTCCCGTCATGTCAAAAGGAGAGTCTGTCAGGTTGTGCAGGTACACACACAGCTTAGTTTCCTGACAGAGACGGCTGTGAATGTGTGGGATTCAATTGTCTCAGGACGATAGGTAAGAAATCATTTCTCGATCTTCATTTTATTGTTAGAAATCTTCCAGGATTATCTGCGTGTAAAGAAAAAAACCTTTGCAGGTGCTTTTGCTTAAAATATTTGCTAGATCAGCCGTCGAGATTTATTGTTAATAGCACCATGAGAAAATACAAAAAAACACCAAAAAAACAGATAATTTAAAGGGTGTTTCGTGGCCAATCTGTTTTAATGGGCTTCTTTAGTTTTTACTTGGCCATGAAGTGTTTCCTGAACATGATACTCATGGCTGAAATCCTAAAGACTCCTCCTTGGCCAAACTGACATGTTTGGAAAGGAATGCTGTTATGTCCACGCTCTCCAATCTCCCGCTGCTACTAAAGTGCCGATAAAACCTTTACAGGCCAACAAAACCTGTTTGCTGAAGTGGCTTACAAATTTACAGAGTGAGTGTTTCAAGTCACGAACACGGATCTGATGTGGGCAAAGCTGTCGGGAGAGTGTAAAAAAATCACAGACACAGAGTGGATTATCTAATCGGCGTGCCTGTGTTGATGAACTGAGGTTTTGCTCTGCTCAATAAAATGATTACAGGTCATGAAATGCAAAATGCAATGTGTTCTCACTCAAGTTGTTTTTTTTTGTTTTGTTTTTTCTGGAGGAAAAAAAAAGAAAATTTTAATTTTATATAACCATCTGAAATACTTTAAATATTCTACGGTAATTTTTCAATTCAATGTTTAGAGTGTGACATTGTTGATGTAATATCAATTTTACTTTATAAAAGTTCGCATCCAAATTGAATGGGTATAAATGGACCGCAAAAAAATCCAAAACATGCAGCGCGAAAATGAAATTATCATCATTATTTCTGACAGACGTTGAGAGGAAATGGAATATTTAGAAAATGGGATTTGGTACGATGCACTCCGATCCAGGATAACAATTACAAGGGATTTGCATTTTTGTAGCTTTTGTTCCTGGACGTCTTAAGTGGGCTGATAGACTTCCTTTGGAGGATATGCAACAGACCACACCTGCATTTACGGGTAAAGGCGGATCGGAAAAGTAAATATTTATAAATGAAAAGCTTCAAAGCATTATTGAACATTGTTATGCCGCCAAATAATGCTGAACATCATCAATTTAAGACCAAGCACAGAAGGTGCAATTTGTAAACAATGGCTGCCGAATCACACATGTTGTCCAATACTTACATCTGTTTGTAAATGACATGACAAGCACAGACGTGCACCATATTTCATCCAGATGACGGGGAAGCCATAATATTACAGTGATATAAAAAGAACCAACAGAGGAAACGTCAGGACTCATTTGTTAAAAAGTAATTATTTCTTTTTGTTTCTGCTTTCATTTAGATGGCACTGTGCTCCACCAGTTTCTACGGATAAAGGAGGAGACCAAAACGAAGGCAAAACCATTGGAATATAACAACAAATAAAACCTCTAACAACCAGATCTGTCAAGATGCCGCTCAGAGCATCGCTGTACAGAAAGTCGTCCTCTAGTCGTTGGTCCAGCAAGCACTCGAAGCGGAAAGAGGTGCTGTCCGTCAACATGATCAGCCTACCGCTGGCAGACTTCCGTCATATCTCACATATTGGAAACAACACTCACACCGACAGTTTTGGAGATCTGTCCTTTCTAAAGATGGGCCACAATCTGCTTCTACAAAGTTCCCAAAGTGAACAGAACATCTTCCTGTCCTGCTCGCCGCCTCCCAAGCCCCCTCGTCTGAATCTGGAGGACACGGAGGTCACGGAGAGCTCCGACTGGTCCGTGGACCTCCATCATAAAAACTCCCAGAAGAGGAAGAAATGCAGCTCCATGCCTCTGCTCGACGGTGACGGCGGAGATGAAGAAATGATGGACGGGTACCAAAGAAGGAACATTGTCTCTTCCAGCCAAGTTCACTGTTCTGGACGATGCAGCGTGAGCTCAGACAGAGACGGAGACTTTACAGAGACTCGTGAGAAAAAAGCTGGGCAGAAAAAGGACGAGGACAGTGGCTTTTCATTTAGCCTTGACTTGGGCCCTTCGATCCTTGACGACGTTCTCCAGGTCATGGACAAACACAATTAGGTACAATGGCAGCTGCGTGCACCAAGACCCACTCTTCGGGGATGTTTTCTGTGGTTGAACTATACGTGCGGGTTGATATTGTTCTCATTACACATTGTGGAAAAAAAGAAAAGCTTATTCAAAAAGTTAATGTTTTCCTATTGTTAACTTCTTGTAAGGATCGAAAGAATGCTGTAGTTAATAATTGACCTCTTGTCTGCTTTTAAACTCCAAAACGAGTTTCACCGTCTTTCTACATTTCTTCGTTGCTATTGCTTTCCCTCAAACCACACAGCACAGTACAGAAGAGGGCTGTTAAGACTTAAGAGTGTTGTGTTTAAGAAAAGAAAAGCCACAGCTGGAATCCAAGGTCCTCGAGCTGTGATGTCTTGGCATGCTTGCCAATCTATTGTGTGCAGAGGGCAATTTTTACTCCGCACGCATCCCAGAGGCCCCAGTCAAAGGTAGTCCAAGGTACCCCCCATCTCCCATTCCCAACAATGCAGTGAAAACAAACACTTAGCTCTGCTTCCAATAAAAGACAGCCAGCGGTGGCAGATTGGGCTGCAGACCAAGCTAGGCCACAGGTCCAAGACCTCAGAAAGACGAAGAAAAAAAAAAAAAAATCCCAGAGCAGGCTGTTTTCTTAGCTGCAAATCAGAGTCCGATGCTCTGGTGAGTGGCGCACGAGAAGGAAAGTGGTAAAGGGTAATATGATACTTCCATATACGCGGGGGGTGTCAAGGGAGGAGGACCAGAGACATCCATTACTTCAGCAAAAGTCCTGATGAGGGTTTAATCACAACCTTCTGACCAAACAAACCCCTCACACGTGAAACGTTTATGCAGCATCTCTCACACACACACTGGCACACGAGAAAAGAAAAAACAAATGCACATGACCGTCGGCGCACACAGTCAAATTGAGGAGGAAGAGACAGGACAGAGCCTCGGTCTGCGTTTTAGTAAAGGGATGCCAGCTTAGGCTGCAGGCAAAACCCAGTCAAATTCCTAAGTGCCCAGTGGGTCATGCTGAAAAATACACAAACCACAAGTGTCACGCTTCAAGCACTGGACTTAAAAATTCTATGTGTACTGAATTTAGACAGCAATGTTTGTGGATACCTCTGCACGATATATCTGTTTTGGAATTAGCCGTTTTGAACTGAATATCTGCTGTTTATTGTATATGTTATGACAGAAACGCTTCAAAAACAGGAGCATTATGTACTTTGGGTAAGTTAACAAAAAAAAAGAGAGAGAGAGAGAGAGAAAAAAATGTTATTAAAATTCCAAGATTGGTGTTTTTGTGGATAGAAGCGTTCGTGTCAA
This sequence comes from Parablennius parvicornis, assembly GCA_900302745.1. Classification (NCBI taxonomy): domain Eukaryota; kingdom Metazoa; phylum Chordata; class Actinopteri; order Blenniiformes; family Blenniidae; genus Parablennius; species Parablennius parvicornis. The sequence goes on along the minus strand of OMNM01003128.1, from coordinate 77,279 downwards.
TATTTTACAAGAACTCGTAGAAGGCTGTTTACACATCCTGATGTGTTGGCATTTACTTGGCTGTGTGAGTGTCAAGCTCCAATGTGGAGGCAATGGCTCTTGTCTGTCAGTTTTTCTATCGAAATTGCAGCCTTGGACTATCGAACATAAACATTATTTCAAGGTGGAAAGACATGCACAAGCCTAAATTAGACAGGCATGCTGGCAGTAAGTCACGTAGAGTCATAAATATAACTGTAGAACGGAAAAATGGACTTTGAAGCATTTGCTGGGAAAATAGGTTTATGTCCTGTAGCACACCTCAAGAGGTGAGACTAAGGCCCCGTTTACGATGTTTTCAAGTGAAAAACACTAAACTTTAGTTGAGTTTTGGGTGTCCGTTTACACAGCACCACTGCTTGGAGTCACTGAAAACCCCTAAAGCATAGTTCTCTTGGTTCAGTTGCTCCTCCAATCTCATGGTTGCGCATGTAGACTGCATCCGTGGTAAAAGTACACTTCAGGAGTACATTTACCATTAAGAACCGATCGAGCCGCTCACTGTCAAAAATATCCTGAAACTCCATCCATTGTTAAAACCTCCAAATTAACTTTTGCCGTCTACTTTTTCGTGAAAAACTCTTCCTGCAGACAAGAGTCCTTGACCTCTACGCCTGAGTCATCTGCACTAAAGCTCTCGGTGAAGACTCAAATAAACTGAGGCTCAACAACTGTTCAGCCACATGACTGATGCGAGAAGAAAGAGCCAGTAATTGAAGACAAATTATCTTGTCTGCGCTGTGAACACTGGCCGAACTGTGAGGTATCACAGTCACATCTGGTATCACTTCTCTCCCGACAGAAATCCAAACTTGCTGTCATACAGAATAACAAAAAAACCTGTCATCTCACTGAAGAGAAGCTCTTGTAAGCTATTCTCTGTCAGTTGCTAATTAAAAGACATAAAATATTGTTTTGGCTAAAAAGAAAAAAAAAAACCCATAAAGTTGTGTCCTACTGTAAAAACTGTATCTCACTGTAAAGCAAAATGCTTCCTGGTTCGACGTGGATTTCAACACAAAGGGGGATTTTTTGTGAAACTGATATTGTTTATGTCGTCTGTAACATATATATGTATCATGTCATAATATATTATCGAGTTGTAAATGTTTATGCTGGAGCAAATCCACAACAGGGATCCCTTCTCATGATATGCATGATGAACTGGGTGTATTTGAGAATAACACAATAAATTTGAAATTATGACCACACCACAATCAGAGCAGGCAAATCTCCCTGTGTCTAAAGAGAAAATGCAAACGCGTCTATGTATTTCAGACTTTTGTAAACAAGAGTATCATTTAAAATAAACAATGAACTCTTCTCATCCTTTTAGCTTCCTGGTCTTGACAGACCTTTCCGGCTACTCCCATCTCAATAGCTCCTCCCCAACTTTCTATTCCTATGTATCCATTTTAATAAGATATTGCATGTTAACAAAAATCCTCTTGTTGGGTTTGTAACTCCAGAAATACAAGTTTCTTTTATCCTTTCAAGAAATCATTCAGGTTTGGGTCAGAATGCCAACAGCATGTCCACAAAGAGTGCATCTCCTCCAAACACAAGGGCTATTTTAGGTGAGAGTGTACTCTTGTAGCACCACCACACCAACAGGCTGGAAAAACAATCCCAGAATAGCTGATCTGCTGCATCTGGTTTTTCTCGTGACAACCCCCCCTCAGTGGTTCTCCAGCTTCAGATAGAAAAGGCAAGTATAAAAAGCTCAAGTTTAAATCCTTTACAATAGCTTCACTTCAGAAATATGGTATGCTGAAATGTCCAATAAACCATGAAAGAAGACTTGGTGAATAACGATTGCATCACATCTCCAAAGGGACAAACATCCCATCTGGCAGGGACATGGCCGGCAGACAGTGTTTCTATATCTAAAACTGTCTGTAAAATCAGATGAATTATTAGCAAGACCTTGTGGAAAGCGGGCCGCTGAAAGCTTCTTTTTGACGTAGCAACCAATCAAAGCTATCAGGGAAGGCTGGAGACGACAAGTGCCATATCTGTACAATCCATTCACACACAGGCCTCAATTATAATGAAACAGCTGTTTATTACGTTATATACAATATGCAGTCCTTTTGTAAATATTTAGACAGACTTAAGAATGTGTGCAAAGCGGTGTTTGCACTCGTGAGAAAAGCTTAAAAGCTTCTTTCTCTCTCGTCTTACAATCCCCAAAATCTTTCACTGCGAGAGCTTATTGTGCTTAGAAGTAAAAGACACAACAAACAGCAATATGGAGATGGGATTAAATAAGTTCTCATAAATGGTGTCTGAATTTTTTACTTTTGAACATTCAACAGTAAAATATACAGCCATGACAACAACAAAAAAACAAGTAAATGCAGTAGGGTGAGTAATAAATCATGGCATATTTGATTTCTGTACAGCCAGAACAAACACAGACCTTACAGTTTAGCAGGTCTTAATTAAAAAGATATATAACACACCAAACAACACTTGGTCATGTTCAAATTCAGTGAACCCTGGAGGGGGGTCTTCATGGGGAGTTTCTGTCCTCCCACTCTATTAGCCCCTTGCCATTTGCCCCAGATTACTCTATTAAGCCCGGCAGAGCAGGAACTGACGCTGATGTTGAAATCATCCATGTCCCGGAGCTCCCCATAGTGAGACCCTGACACTGAGGGCTGTGTTTGGATTGTTGGGGGTTAAAGAAGCAGCTCATCTGTGATTGCAGCTGGCTGATGTCGAGGCACAGCGACACAGGAGAGATCTGATTATTAGATTCCACATCGGGCTCCGAGAAGGAGACCTGCTCCCTCCCTCATACAGCTTCTCATTACTCTCCGTTAGAAATAACCTTCATGTCCAGTGACCCCAGGCCATCTGTGAATTAACACAGTTCATTTCTCCACAGGTTCGCTTATTGTGTCATGCGAGGCCTCTTTAGCAAGAAGTTTTCTCAATGAGGGCTAATTTGAAAATTACCTGGCCGCAGTAAAGTTTTCTTACTCAGCTGCAAAACTTAAATTTTTTTTTTTTTTAAAGATGGCGCAATCAGTCCTGGACATCTGTAATGCTAACTGGGTTATCATAATAACATTTAAAGAGATTAGTGTGACAAGTCCCAGTGTGCAGGTCGCAGATGCTTGGCCTGAGTAGGAGGTCTGAGACCCCACACCGGGATGTGGGGTGAAGCCCAGTTCAGTGGTGGAAACTAGGAGAAACTCCAGTGATGGCCTTCTTACAGTACAGGTGAACAGGTAAAATGCAGATGGAAAAACTAATTGAAAAAACATCGGTGGAAAAGAATTAAATGAGATTATCATTGGACAGGAAAGGAGTTTATGGGCTTTTGGGGTTCTAAAGTCATGTGAAACAGTTTTTCAAGATGGAAAGATTACAAAATAGACTACAGTGATTTCAAAAATCACAGGAAGCAACACACCAGAAGAAAAATAGATTAACATTGAGGATTTTTTTTCCTTCGTCTTAATGAAGCATTAAAGGGTTGTCCATCTAACACGGGCCTGCAGAGTCAAATCAGGGAAAGAATCCAACATCGAATGAATAACAGTCAAAAAGTATGACGACTTAAAATAATTATTGAGAGGTTGAGGCAAACATTATGTTTAGATTAGTTATGTTTAAATGTTACTGAAAAATGAAAAGAGGGTAAGAAAAATTTTATACAAACTCACCATCAAAACTGTAAATATAGGCCTTCATTAAATCAATAGAGTCCAAATAGCACTACTTAATCATGTAAATACAATTAGAGATACTTGTAAGGTGCTTTATATAATTTGTGTTTTTCTCCACCATGAATTCCTGCCTGTTCAAATCAAGTCCAAGCAGCCTCCAGAGAAGCATCCCTGCAGAATGATGCTGCCACCACCATGTTTCACAACGGGGATGCTCTGTTCCGTGATAGTTGTACTGGATTTTATTTTGGGAGATCATAGTAAAGACAGTTAAATACCTTTGCACTATGCACTTTTCAGTTTCTTATTTGTAAAAACAAATTGTAATTGTCTCATTTTCCTTCCACCTCACATTGTGCTGTGCTCATCTATCACATAAATACAATTAAAATACATTTTACATTTGTGGTTGTAATGTGACAAAATGTGGAAAAGTTCCAGGGCTTTGAATACTTTGGCAAGCCGCTGTAAATACAATTTGACTATTATCGTATCGCCTCAGCATGAATGAGGGAATTTAAAAATTATATATTGAAAGATAGAAGAAGTGAACTCCTTAAGACAAATAAACTTGCATTTAGTCTGTATTAGATATTCGTGATGTGCAGCATTTCTGTGGTCTCCCAGGTCATTTTTATTAATGAGCGGCCGACCAGTGAAGTCGGGCCGGAGTGAGGCCAGCACCGCAACCCTTCAAAACTAATAAATTGAGGTCCATTTAAACAAACACATTGTTCTAGACCAGATGAAAAGAGTGTGGGCACCGGGGTTGTATTTGCTCTCCTGTTACTTATTTTTTTTTTTTTTTAATGCTCAGAGCTGTTACATACCGCTCTTCCTGAGGTGCTGTTTAGGCAAGAATATTTGTGTTGGAGGCAGAATCAGTGGGAACATTTTTGTAAAGCAGCACTGACACGTTTTATGAAAGACGGCAGGGGAATTACAACAATGCATTTTATGTTATATGGTACCTGTGTCGGCATGAACGGGCCAGATTGAGACGCTGTGGGAAAAACCTCAGGCTGTCCTTCGAGCCACGAAATCTTCAAGGGGTTCCCGCTCAGGCCACTTTCATTCTTAACAGCCAGCTCCTAAACAGACAAAGTAATCTTTATTTCTTTAGATCAAACACACTTTCCTCTGAATCCTGTTGAGTTATCCATTTAACTGTTGGGTATTTGTGCAGGCAATAGAGAACACTTATGAAAAACACAAGGTGAACTGCATAAGGGAAAGGCTTTGGTCATGAGACGGGTATGGAGAGACCGCACAACCTGTGCCCAAAGCCCCATGGACTGGCAGACATGTTTTCTGGACGGGAAACCACATGTCGTGAAAAGGAAACCACAATACATTTTAAAAAACAGTACAGCATCATGACAAAGAGCCAGAGGAGCCAGACAGTGGAGAACAATGAGGCAGCTCAAGTCCTGTCCAGTGGTTCTCATCAAAACCAGGACAGAACGACTGAAACACAGACTGTCCAGAGGCTTTAAGGCTATTATAGGTGTCATTTCCTGCAATAATCAAACTCAGAAGGTGATTTAAATATAAATAAAAAATAAATAAAAAACTGAGGCCAGGGAGTAGTAAATAAAAGTGGTTTCATGCAAATGCTTCCTTTGGAGAAAAAAGGTCAGTCTTAAAGAGACACGATGAGGACGGTGGCTGAGGAAGCTTTAGGTACTTACAGCTGCTCTCACAGTTGCAAATTCAACCACAGCGCTTCCTTTCTTCTTACTCGATAGTATCACATTCAAAACATCTCCGTACTGGAAGTGAGAGAGGGGAGAAGAAAGAAGAAAGAAAAAAAAAGAACAGAAAAAAGAAAACGTCAAGTGGAAGAAGAGGAGAGATGGAGAACATTCGAATTAGGATTTCCTTACACAGCACAACCAATAACCATGAAAACAAAAAGCATATGCAGACTCAAACGTTTAAAACAATGGTGAATAAAGCAGCAACTCCAGTTAGGATCCAGTCTGTGTTTGGTTATTTGACTTGATGATGTGATTCGTGTGTTTGAGTCTGAACCAGCCATATTTCAAAGAATATCTGAGCAGGGCTGCGTGGTGGTGGAGTTGTTGGCACTCGTGTGTCATAGCAAGAATATCCACAGTTCGAGTTTGGGTTTTGCTTGGGGCCCTTTCTCTAGGGAGTTCGCATGTTCTACCTGTGTGGGAGAGTGTTTAAAGATAAATTGTGACTCTAACTTGCTCATAGGTGGGAAAATTACAGTGTTTGACTGTTTGTCTCACTATGTTTGACCACTTTTGGCCTTTGCCAATAGCCTGCTGAAACTGTCTCCAACGGCCCGCAGCTTTCAGTTGGACAGGGCGGTGTAGAACACGGTTGACAGCAGTTTAAGATAAGCAAAGCTGATTGCTGCTATTTCAGCCCCTTTTTGTAGCGAGGCTAAATATAATAACCGTCACTATTAGCATGAAGAGCGAAATGACAGGTCTGTCATAACTGAGTCTCTGCAGAAAATCCAAAGTGATCGGAAAGGTCATACCTTTTAGAGGAACCACAGTGAGGAGAGAAAGACTATAAATACACATTAGCAGGAGGGCCAAAACTTGATCCCTATTGTTGGCAGCAATCAGAGGTGTAAGGGGATTTTTTTTTAATTCCCTCAAGAGTAGGTGTTTCGATCACGAGGGGAGTTTCCTGTCTTTAACCTCGTTCCTGCTAAAGCTGGGTTGGGGAGCAAAGAGTCGGAAGGACACGGCCTTTGAGAATCTCATTCTGGAAAAATGTAGCTCTCTGGGAATAGGAAAGTCCAAGAATTCTAATGCTTACTAAGGACACTTTGGAGCAAGCCAACAGTGACAAAAGAGAGTCTCAAAAGGCTTCTGTTTCATAAAGTATAAATATCGTAGCATATTTTTTTCGCCCTTGAATAAGATGTATTATTTTGAGCAGCCAAAGTACACAACTCCCCACACGTACGCATGCTCGTACACACATAGCCATACTGCTTTTCCCACACAGCTACTTCTACTTGGCCAAACCATTAACTGTCACTCAGTTGAGCTTGCCATCTCAAACAGCCTGTTTTTTCCTGAGATGCATTCCCTTTTCGCTCAACTATTCAAAAACAACAACACTCCTTTCCAGTTCTTACTCCCACCGCCTTGGACCATACTGATTCCATGCGTGCATAAGAGAAATACAAACGCCTTTATCCACCCCCCCCCCCCCCCAAAAAAAAACAAAAAAAACAATCTACATGACATCACTGACACTTGCCCTGTTCTGATTTCACCCCATGCCCCCTCTAAAAGCCCCTCCATGGATCGTGGCACAAGGTGGGACTGGGTTGCATGAGAAGAGCACATTTCCTAATACTTCCCCTGGCACTGCTTAATCACCTGGTGAGAGGGGCACAAATAATGGCGTGCATGGCTTTAAAAGGGCACTACAACATTGCCCTCAGCACTTTCACTGCAACAAAACTTAATGGGCCTTGTTTAAGGGGAAGAATAAAACGATCTACTGCACTGATGTCATGCAGACCTCAAGTATGGCTGGTCTCTGCAGGCAGGTTTGTTACTATGGAGCGCTGCCTGCTGTCTACTGGGATGCAGATAAAATCTCTTGTTACAAATGTGATTTTATCTTGGTATGATAATATATAACTGGCAACCTGTATCGCAAATTTCCAGGAAATTGAATTTAGGAACCTTTTTACAAAAGTTCTGCTTTTAAAATAATCCAATTAAATAAATAGATTATAAATTGAAACTATTTCATCACACTAATTCAAAAATCCCCAGAATCTTTTTTTGCCTTAATTAACAACAGTATATAAACAAGTTAGATAAGCAGATTTAATAACCCTTAAATTATAGGAATTGTTGCAGCCGACATGGTTTGCCATGCATATTTCTCATAACCAGATCAAGTAAATACTAAGAAAATGTGTATTTTGCACATTTACATATTTACTAGTCATTAAAGTAGCAGCAACATTATCCAATCAGAAGAATCACCAGCACGTCACACATTTCAAATATTGGCTCCACATCATCAAAACGCACATCATATCAAATAGGTCCTTCATATCTAAAGTTGAAAATGGGGAAGAGGAAAAATCTGGAGAAGACATTCACTCCCTGCACATTTTTGACAATTTCACAGCCATAAAAATCAAAATAAATCTAATTAATCTAGTCATAAAAGGGTTTGGAGTATATTTCTTAACAGATGTAGACAAAGAAAGCCAGATTGTGACTGTTCTATTATTTGCTGAGTTTATAAACCATTGTGGCTATATTAGTGTTTTTTTGCCCACCTTTTGTAGAAGTTTACAAATAACATCTTGAGAGTAGCCGCCATTCATCTCATCCTCTTTCTTAGACTTCCACTTCAACTGAAAAAAAAAAAACACATAGAAAGAGGAAATAAGGAAAAAAATAAAGCCGACATCAGGCATGCGAGAAGTGCATGATAATCTCTAATCATTAGAGCACAATTGATTAAATTCAGCTGACGAGGAGGCCGAGCATGCCAGGCTGACTCGGCTCTGATGAGCAACAGATTGGTGGGAAACCATCGGGGCAGGCTGGAGCTGCACGAGAAAGACGTTCGTTAAGCTTTTGGAACATCACCATGGCACCACCTGCGAGACCTGCAGACAATTTCCATTCATGCCCAGGGTGCCGGACAAACGGGTGAGACTTCAACACATGGACCTCCTGACCGTAGAATACATGGTGAGTCACCTCGCCAGACTGAAGAGCGTTAGTTAGAGTAATTATAAAGTTATCCCGGGCAGGTCGATGCCTCAGGTGCTCTGTCATGGGCTAAAAATCGGAGGTAGTCCTTGTCTCCTGTTGTGTCTTTGAACCGCAGCTTCGCTTATTTGTTTGTGTAACAATGTTTATGTGTGTCTTTCCTGAAAACCTGATACTTACCCCTGACCCAGTGTTACCGAAATTACCGCACATCTACTTTCTGCACAACAGCAGCTTTGACACAACATCATTTATTACTTCTTCTTTTTTTTTTTTTTATTAAACTTGCCGTGCGTTCCAGATTTCTTATATTGTGTAACTTCTCATATCCATGTACAAAGAACAGAACGCATGCCAATACCACCACAGACCCTTAAAGTAGTAGTACAAATGGAGAGCACAAAGTGTTGATTCTGATCCAGCATTCTGTTCACTGTCAAAGAAAACACCATTTCTGAGAAAGTCCTAATAGCATCTCTTACCAACAATTACACTCGATAATGTGGAGTCTGCTTCCAAGAACAGCTTCCTCCACCTACTGATAACCTCCTTGCTCATTCATCTTGGGATACGGTGTAAAAACGATTTGCATGATGTGATGTCTGTGGTTTCAGCCCAGAATACTGACACATTTCGGTTTGATCATCATTTGAATAAATAAAGACAGGAAAGACATTATTGAAACCAAATGGCTCTATGGGCATTCAGTGTTTAGAGACACAATGAAAATGAAGGAGCTGTCATAATCAGGAGAACACAAAACAACCACTAGAGAGAAAACACTGGACCCGATCAACATATTTACTGATGCATATAAAAGGTAATACAAACAGGAAATTGCTCTTTATGATCTATTAGTACAGATTTATGGAGAGAGGCTTTCATCACTACAAAGACTCAAACAATCACAAAGGAAAATCCTGACCGATGTTTAGTGAGTCTGCTCGTCATTTTTAAGTTTTTGCCTAAATATTTCATTCTATTAGAAAGAATTGAACACAGAAGCAGATCAATAATCAGTGCAGAGCTCAAAAGGACAGATATTTATTTTTAATACTACTAGCCAGTGGTAAGAAATACAATAACAATGAATAAGGCAAATAAATAAATCTCTTACAATCCCTGTGTGGAGAATAAAAGTTAAAGACATTTATACTGGGAAATGACTCATTTCTTCTCTGAGGTTGGCTACCAAGAAAATTATGAACGTACATGGAAAGAAATTTGGTGATTTTTTTTCTCTTTTTGATCGGCTTGTCTGGAGAAATTGGTCTTTTATTCACTTATTGCTGTATGGCCTTAAATAGACTCTATCGAGAGAGTTAAGGAGACCTCTTAATTCATGCGAATTAATTAAAGGATTTAAATCAACAGAGTTAAAATCATAAATAATTGTAGAATCTTCAGAGACAAACATGGAAAGCAAGGATATATAGCAGAAAAGGAAATAAGATGTAATCATCCATGTACATGTCAGACATTTTCATTTTGTTGAATGTTCTGTGCAAAAATAATACAGTTAAGGGGTGAATCACGTCAATAAAAGAAAGAAAGTTTAAGTAAATCATGAACACAGTTCATAATGTAATTGACATTGAGTCTAACATTTTTTCAATGAATACCACTGATGGTTTTTAAAGACAAAATATGTTCCTTTAAAGTAATTTCTGATCGCAGACAGCAGCTTCTCAGAGAGGAAAGACCAGTTAATCACCAGGGAAAGTGGATAAACAACGAAGCCTCACAGAGAATAAATAAAAAACATTTGTATGGTGTGATGTGAATCAAATGAAAAGCATGTATGTTTCACTTCTGTTAATACTTCAGTCATTATAACTGCTAAACTTGAATTTTCTCCATTTGAAATGGTGAGAAGAGTGAAGTCGCTCCAAACTCTGCTTCCTGTCATATTCTGTAATCCTGTACAAACTAGCTTGAGCCTTTGAACTTTTTGAATTCAAATTTGTCATCGCTGTAATGTTTGTATGCTCTATTTCATGTGTACTGCCTTCACAAAGAGTGAGAGATGTTTAGCATCTGTGTCAACAAGACAATCAGTCAGATTGACTTCAGATTATATTATTTATTATATTATAGTGAAAATACAGGTGAGGCTCTCAATTCCTCAGCCACGCTATAAGAGGCAGCACTGAGAATACATCTGCAATTAGGATATATCCTAAAACAAGTATTTAAAAATGTTGAACCTGGCCTTTGCAGAAACTTTCCCACGTACATGATTGTGACTTTTGAAAGTGTCAGTCTTCTGGGTTTTTTTTATAGCTGGACACACCAGCATGAGGGAATAACTGCTGTTCAGGAAGGCAATCAAATTCTAAAAGCAGACTTGAAGTCCAAATGCATTAGCCATCATCCCCAGTGTCCGTTAATAAGAGGAAATATAATAAGCCCTCTCCTGGCACAGACACTGGTTATCTGACAATATCGTGCCAACTCTGAAGGAGGGGTATGAAAAGTCGTGTGTTCTCCAAATCATGAATTAAAAATAGCTTGAAAATAATTCCAAAATGAGACTTTGGATCAGACAAAGCAGTTCTTTCAGTGCACAGTTGGATGACCTCCCCTCCCTCTGTTTTCCATGTTCCGACATTATTCTCAAACAACTGCACTTCTGATCTTGACCTCTCATCTGCTGATTAAAACCTCATATTTGAAAAGCTTACCTTCAATTTGGGGGTTACGCTGCTCTTGGAACATATCTTCACTCCTGAGACTGAAAAAAAGAAAATCACTGAGAAGAGATGAGACAGAAGTGAAAAGACAAAGAAACGACTGTTTTGTTGAAATATGGAACTCGAGACAGCAGTCGTGGGACTTGGGGGAGATAGACGGCAATTCTAAAATGGCTGTCACATGTTGGATGTATGGCGCTTGCACACAGTGAGCTGATCCAGGGGAGGGCCGAATGCGTGCAAATGCAAGACGTGCTGACTATGCATGAGTATTTGTCCAGCCACAAAAAGAAGTCTACTTTAAGGCCAAGACTCAGGGCTTCGCTTAAAAACACACGCTTCCATCCTTTTCAATGCAAAAAATAGTATCAAGCGGGGGTAAACGTTTGTTAGACAACTGTGTGTGTGTGTGTGTGTGTGTGTGTGTGTGTGTGTGTGTGTGTGTAGGGGTACTAAACTGCTTCACTCCCTACTTCTTCACGACGCCACT
>OMNM01003128.1:45926-58160 GCA_900302745.1 Parablennius parvicornis | reverse complement strand
GTCAGAGAGGGGGGGTCAACTCTGACTGAACGGAGCAGAATGGTGTAATCCATCAGCGTCCTGCCATTTTTAAAACCATTTCAATGAGTGTCTATGACAGTCGACTTCGACACATTAGGCCGGGTGCCTGGTGTCTGTGGTATGAGAGCTTCGTCTCCACATGACTGTGCGAATCCAAGAAGCCTCCAGTGCACCTCCTGGAGTTTATTGTGGATCAGGCAGCTCTGAAATGTCACAAGTCCTTTCTTCAGTCTCAACTGGATTTATTTATTTATTTCATTAGGGCGACAAGAGTAAATGAGAGTCTGGTTCACTGAGAGGGCTCCAGGAGACTAGACATCATTAAGGGATATTTAGTCTTGAAGCTTGGCACACGGAGCTTTCCTAGAGATTGAGACTGACACGCAGGGCCGTGGACCCGAGCCAAACACATATGCTCACTGCTGGCCAAAACCTACATCCCCTTTTTTTAGCCTCCCTCTGTTTATTTTCTCCTTCTCTTTTATTCTCCCTGTGATTCCCCATCACGACGTCGTCCAAAATCACTGGGAATTCTTGCAAAGTCAAAACAGGAAGTGAAAACTCAAGGTTTGGATCAAATGTATTATCATCTACATACAGTTTTATGATCGAGCAGATCCAACTGGGGCCACTCTCACATACTCATCACATTAGTCCCCGGAATATAGAATCATATCACCAAGTGTTACAATAAGCATCAAAGTTCTTCCTGTGAAACTAAATCAGCTCTGACCTTCATAGATTTGGAGACTTTCGGCTTTAATTTGAGGGTACTGTCTTTGAAATCAGGTAAAGAGAGTAGGAATTACAGCCTTTCAAACTCTGGAGTGCAGCCTATCGCTTCTACAGTCTGTGCATGTTACCAGTTTCTGGCTTGCATGATGCCGGGAGTATTCAATCGGTCCCACAAGAAAAGAATTGATCTTTTCTGAGTGCTGATTGGTTGACATCAGAGGACATCTGTAATGCTCTGCCATGCAGGGGGCAACCCCGCAATAACTTTTATGAGAAATGAGGCACAAATATAAAAGACTACATATTGAGAGGTGGTCTAAATGGATTTGTAAGTGGAGGGTGTTCAGAGCCAAAAGAAGTGTACCAAGGTCCACATACTGAGTCACATCGGTTGCATCACTGCAGCAACAAGGCAGAATACTTCCATGATTGTATCATATCAAAAATAAATAAATAAACTACAAGGGTTTCTGCAACAGCATCAGATGGTAGGATATCCGGTCTCTGGGTAAAAGCTATGTGCCTGCTTTTTATTACAAGATGGAACATGAATGAGGCAAATATCTGCAGACTTCGTTGAGAGAAAAGATGTCAAAATGATGAGGAAGAACAAGTTGATGTTGAGGGATCTGAGAGTAAGACTTTAAGATCCTCTACACCCATCAAATAATGCTATAACCTTTGTGACTTTGTTGTTCCACATTGACCTTCAGGCTCAGTGACAAGTGGAGCTTTTATGTAGAATGGTTCTTTGAAAAAATGTTCATGTTTATGTCTGTAGATTAAAATGCAGAATCCTCTATCAGTGGAACTCATACTGGAATCTGACTGACATCGTTCAAACTCACATTAAAGCGCTTTTACAGAAGATATCTATCATGGGATCTTTAGAAATGAGGTTCATCCTAAAATGTGGTGCAAATTGTGCTTTGCAGTTTGTATCCGGCGTTGTGTATTGTACAATGTTTGCACAGTATTTTGTCGATAAGGCCTAGCCGGGGACAATCATTGAAGATTAAACTTATACTTTATACTGTATGATTTACATGTACGTATACAGAAAACTATCTGAACAGAAGAAATCAAATCTATGAAGCTGAACCAATATTGGATGGAGGCTCTCTGTTGCCTTATCAATGTTTTGGAAAGGACATTTGTTCTCTGTCCTAAGCTGTGTATACTTGGAGACTCTAAAATGTTGTCTGCTTTTCCTCAGCCTCGGAAATCTTGGACTGAGTCTCCTATTATGACTGGAAGACAAATAATCCTCAGGAGCTGGAAGGAATCGGAATAACCACCTCTTCAGACATGAATGACTTCAGTTGGGCAAAGTTGCTGCTCATGAAGAACTTCTTCATCAAATCTGTTTTTATCTGCTCCACGTAGATTTTCTAAGCTCAAGCACAACTCTGATGTCACAAGGAAACCTGGAGACTGTCATCTCTGCAATTATTCCATCCTGTTTGGAATACTGCATCATTTATATTCCTGTTTGCCCAGAGCGAACATAATCAAAACTCGAGTGACTACAAAACACTTATGCCAGACTGTTAGTAACAAGAAAAGGACACATCGTCCTCATCTTAGATTCCCTGCCCAGGTTAGAAGGTCACACATTTGAATCAATTGTAAGAATTCAGTCTTTACTTCTGAGCTGAGGATGTGAGTAGTCCCAAAATACGTCACTAAATGTTTTAATTCCATCGCTTAAATGTAGCCTGAGGTCCTCTGGAAGGTCTCCCGTAGTGATGCTGAAGACAAGATTTAAAAAGCAGGTCTGGAAGAACCTTGTGGCTCTGAACAACCAATCAGGCTGAAGCTTCATCCTTTGTCCTCTTTAGAGCACTTTTTTTTTTTTTTTATGTCCTTAACAATATTCTGTTTCATGCTCATGTTTTATTCCTCCTGGTATTAAATGGATGGTTTTAAATCTGCTTTTTTTATGTGAAGCACTTAAATAGAGCCATATAAATGAAGTTATGATGGCTTGGAGATACAGAGAAGACATATCTGTTCAAATGGGGCACATTTTATACAAATGTATTAAAAACAATTATATGATTTGGAATTGTTGTGATCGGTGTATGGTGGCTCTGTGTATTCCCAACAACAAAATTGGATTTGTTCAGGTCTATCACGTATCACACAGGTCAGAGACGTATTATTACTGAATCATAGACAAAATATAAAGAAATTTTCAGATGAGCAAAATGTTGCTTTGCTTTTGCTTCCAACATGGCTGCCTGCATTGTGGCAAAGTGAAAACAGTGTTTAATGTCAGACTGAAAATGAGAATAGTCTTTATTGCCATTGTATTAAAAATAATGAAAATGTAAGTGCACTCCATACATGTGCCACAGTATAATTAGTGTATATGATAAGACGTCAAAACTGACCAAAAAATCTATTCGAAAAACTACTTTACTGAAAGCACCCATGCTATTTGATGAATTCCAATAAGGGTAAAAATAAGAATGGGGGTTGAAAATCACCAGTAAATTTCCAGAAAGTTTCTAGAAAAGTTCAGTGGAATTTTGGATATTTTCCAAATTGGAACTTTCCATGGGGATTGATGGGATTAATGGAAATTTACTGTGAATTGAGGGTCATTTAATGGAAAGGTATCATATCCCAGCATCGATATTTGTTTTGTTTTATGCAGACATCCATCCAAAATAACACAATTAAAACAGTTTTGGGTTTTTTCAGAAGTAGAACTTTATCAAGTGTTTATTATTTTATTGAACAATCAATTCTTTCATTGAGAACAAAAACATGATTGTTGAGGTAAACACCCCTGTCCTTGTATAAAATCTGGTTGTTTCAGGAAAAGGATTATGTTAAATAATATTTTCCCAGACTATATTTAAGTTCCCTATGAAGAGCCACACTTTAATCTAGTAAAGTTCTGGTTTATTCCCATAAATTGCTAAAATGTCCAGCTATGAAAATTCTGGAATTTTGCATCCCTGCCTCCATTGTTGTGATCAACTGGAACTGCACAGTGCGATGAAACGCCCCAAATTGTTGCTAAACCTCAAGCACGAGGCACTAAATCTTCACTTTCATTCTGTGTCTTGTGTCACCTGCAAGCAGCTGACAAGATAAAAATGTCTTCACATCAGCAGATATTTACAGTCGTCAGGATGGAAGTTTGGCCAGCTGGACTGTCCGACACGAACAACTCGTCATCGTTCGGATTGTTCTGGGGAGCAGCCATATTGGATTTCATCATCATTGTCTCATTGGGTTAACTTTACGGCCCAGTTGATGCACGCCGCTCTCTTATCCTGCTTCCCATTCGTGCTCCTTCACTCCAACATCCTTCATGTGGTCTTATCTCCACTGTGCCTTCTGTGCCGTTTGGTTGAATAACAAACGATTGCTGTCATCAATATCGTGGCACGCAAAGCAAAGATTCTTCTTTGTGTCTGAAAATTCAAATAAACTAAACTGTCACATGCTGTTTACTACAAAACAAAATCCTCACTATTTCCAACACTTGCATTTTCAAATCCTAAATAAAAAGGAAGAAATACAATCTTGTGGCAGCAGGCCAACAGTAGCCTAATGGTTAGCGCCTGGTGAAAAACAGACGCTCGCTCCCCTGATCCCTGCTTACCCGCAATCTTAACTACATGCCCACATCTTGTCTTCATTACAACAGTCCTCGGTGCCAATTATAGCTGACAAACTGGCCCTGGTGTAGCCACAGCACGGCATCGCGGGGCCCCTATAGCCTGTGCTGCTGATTAACTGCCTGATCTGCCATGGGCCCATCCTCCTTAATTACAACGCAGTGCTCTTTACAGGACGCTATCAGCTGGAGGACAACATTAACAGGAGAGGAGGATGTGAACGAGAGAACAAGAGGTAGTAGCTAAAAGAAGAAGAAAAAAAAGGAGTGTGGTGAGGACAATCAGTGGGAAACCATAATTGACCTTCTGTGTCTGAACATGTCTGATGGACTAAGAAAAAGAAAAAGAAAAATTCAAGCTGTAACATAGGTTTATCCAATATAAGGTGATGCATTTGTGAAATGACTTAAGGTGCTGTGCTTACTCAATCTGGCCTGGACGAATAACTCAAGACACTCATTTCACTCAGACTATTCAGCTAGTCCAGATTGCAGCAGCTTGCCGCTTGTTGATTTTAACAAACAACTTTACATAATTCTCAGGATTGTGTTATTTGATCTTAATAAGTTGATAACTTAATAAGTTGATCCTACTCTACTCTGTTAGTTCAGTATTTTCCATTTTATACTCTGTTCTTCACTTATTTACTCTGTTTATTCTTGTTATTTTATCATTTTATGATTACACTAAGCTGTCTGATTGTCATTATTGCTGGTTTTGAATTGTCGTTTATTCTAATATTACTGAGCTACATTTCTTTAATCAACTAAACACTTAAGGAAAAAGTAGCTCATTGGTTTGCAATGAACTCTTAGAATATAATGCTCCCCCCTCCATCCTTTTAATCTCTGACAGAAAGTAAATCATCAAGGCATGTAGTTACTGCATACACTACAACACTTTGTGTAATAGGCGCATTAAAATTTAAGGAGCTGAATAAACCACAAGAAATTCTGTGTGGTCTTGGCTGTAGACATTGTTTCGCCAAGCAATCTGTGGTAGGTACAGCTCTTTAACTGGTGGCCAGCCCTTCAGTAAACGTCTCCCTTCACATTACAAAGAAGGCAAAGCTCAGGCGTGCTTGTTTACACAGTATTTATTTGCCACCCAAGCACAGAGGCAGGTAGACAGCAGTGAGAATAGAGAGAGATGCTAAATAAAGGATATAAAGAATGCATGTTTTTCTATGTCCCGGCAATGGTTTACAAGCAGTGGCAGAACCCACATAAACAGGCTTTGGGACGAGCATCTTCCCCTTTTCTCCGTGATAAACAACAGGCCCAATAGCGGTGATGGAATAAGTAGCCCCATTTGATGACATCTGTCTTTACAAGCTTGATTCATTTCAGGGCCTTCACCACCCACACTTGATGCACTTACACAGAAAACCGCCTATCTCCCTCGACCATCAACAGACCTCACAGAACCAGCCTCGCTCCATTTTGGAGCCTTGATTCTGCCCAAGCCACAACCACTAACTTCCTCCAGGATAATCCTTTGGGCAGGACAAAAAAACTTTGAAATCCAATTAAGAAATTAACTTGTTCCCTCATTTTGGCAATGACTGTGATTTCCTGTTGGGCCTGTGGATTGTGGACAGTGGAAAACTGCACGGAGAAATGGTTCCAGAGAACAGGCTGGATTCAAGATGAACGGCTCTGAGCTGGAAAATACTGAACCCTGCTTGAAGATGAGTGAAAGTCCATGTCGAACCTAACATCTGTCGACACGAAAATCTGTCTCTGGCATGCAGAAGTCAGCAAAGCAGATGTAACTTCTCAGAAAAGTCTGTCCACTGTGTTAAATGTCACATTACAGTAATATTATAGTATTGTTGCATTCTCAAGCCATGACAGAATTATTTCTGTTCTGCATTTGATATAATCATGACACTTACAGCTTGACAGTGACTTGATTTTACATTAAATGCTGTATTTAGCTGATCAGCCACAGACTATGTCACAGTTGTATCTTACTACTGTGTTGTTACTGTTATCCAGAATCGAGTGATACAGTGTCTCCACCCAGTGGCCGTTTGTGTGTATGCCAGCTAAAGAATTCAACAATTTGTTTTTTATTTGTCTTACTGCCAATAATATAGTTACTGCACCTGAATTTATTAAAGTCAATTATTCATATATATTTACAAATAAGTTAGTCATGATGCAATGTGTTATTTTACACAAACAAAACAGAAATAGGTTAAGAACAATCACACAGCATTCTATTTTAGACATTCCTGAACAACAATACCAGCAAGTTACTATTCAGAATCATACATTTACCACCACTATGCACTCGCAGCTGTAAACAAACAGAGTTAATGGTTTTTATTTTTTGTTGTTTTTAATTTACTTCAAATGAACTGCAGCTAGCTGTAGCGGCTCGCCACTCCACACACACCTCTTTCGTTGTAGCGGTGCTTTCAATCCCGAGCAGACCGTAGAGGTCCATCTGGAGGATATTCTTCGCCTTTCCGGACATTTTGTTCAATGAGACACTGAGGTGTAGCCAGGGAAAAACAAATAGAAGTGTGTTTTCCAATAGATTCTCTACTGTTAGCTTGCTGTTGCTACAAAAAGCAGGAAGTTATTATTTGAACCCGGAAGTACATTGCGTTCTGGGAAATGTAGTTTTTACTATGATGATCATGTATGTTGTAGTTTTGCTAGTTTTTCCTCCTATGGCAAATCTATTTTTGAAATTAAACTAGTTTAATTGAATTATTTCAAAGCAAACAAAATTTTTTTTCTCCAAAGTGCAGTTTACTAAATGATTCATAAATACAGGCTATTGTATATATAAGCTATTGTACAGTTTTTTTCCTACTTGGCATCACTTAGTATTATCCCAATAATACAGTTAAATACAGTTAGAGCGACAGGGCCATGATCAGATATTGAGTACTGACAGAGAATCTTCATTTTTGGGATTAGCAAGAATTAATATGAATACAAATACAAATTTGTGGCCTTGAAATATTCACTTGTGGCCATGAAATACTAAAGAGTGTCCATAAACTATTTTTTTGTTGCCATAAATAATAATATATATTTGGTAATAAACCTGATGCAGATAAGTGTTTGCACTAATATCATACTTGGAAAAGTTCCCTTCTATTTGTGACGTTTTTCTGAAGATGAAACTCATGTGGAGCATTTACTGCTGAGTAAGTGTTTTTACCATTATTAATATTTTTTCTTTTTAAACTATGACTATGTGTTTTTAAATATATTTAACTCCTTGAGAACGGATTTGCAACTTTAATGCATGATAAGGCCACAAAAATGTCGGCCAGAAGCTTATGGACTTTACAACAACTAATTTAATGAAAGGAAAGTATTTGGTTTCAATCATCATACAGGCAATAGTTTTTGTTTTGTTTTTTTACCTTAAAGTAAACTTGGTACTACAGTCATTTTCCATACATTCAACTAAATCAACAGATATCTCTTCAAATATGCCTGTAAAAACACCTGTAAAAACATAATTTATTCACGTTTTGAAACTGTTCTGTGGCACCACACAGGCTCACCAGCGGCCCATGTCTGTCATAAAAGAGAGTTCTGAAAATGTTTCAGGTTTTATGCCTCTGACACAGAAACAAGCCAGAGTCAGAAGAAGCCTGCCAGAGAATTTGTTTGCAATTATGTTCCTCTTGTTTATACTTTGGTCATCCTGGTTCCGCCTTTGTTGACATTTCGAGGCTGCTTCAGTACTAAAATAAGGTTGAGACACCTTGTGCCAATGCGACACCAAAACGTGTTTTTTTTTTTTTTTTTCAAAAGACATTTTAATCTTTTGCCATTTCTGTGGTGCTTTGTGGTGGTAACTTTACTTTATGCACATCTTGATCATAGCATCTATCAACCAGTTGGAGAAAATTATTCTGATCCATGCATTTTTTTCTCATCAGTTTTTTCCAAAAATGGGTGGTAACTGTCATAAACTGTATGGAATGAAAATAAACAGACAGTTGTGTTTTCCGGATATGGATTGTTCTGCCGCCTGAAGATAATTTTTGCTTTCTTTTTATACCAGTTAACTTGTTACTGCAGCATTTCCTGTAGACATGAAACAGGGTTTCCTATTGGTGCAGGGTCAGGATTATGCCCGGACACGTCCAGGACAAGCTTTCTTTTTCGGAAGCTTTTAATCTCTCACAGGTGTAAAGCATATGGCCTATTGGCCAAAACCATCCCAGCGGAAATAACAGTGATGCTGCCATGAAAGCTTGCGACCTCATTGCTGTCAAACTAGTCTCAAAGCCATGCTGTCAGGGTGACTTTGTCAAAACATGCAGAATGCAACGGCTATAAGAGAGGTTATAGTAACATTTCACAGTATTTTGCGGCAGAGGGTTTCATTAAAATTGACTTTAAATTGAGTTTGAAGTCATTTTTAGTAATAGTTGTTTCAAAATCACAGACATTTTCATCATGTATACTTTGCTACAACCAAGAAAAACTTTAATTTAAATTTAAAGGTTATTATGTCACTATTTTACTGGTGAGACCCACTCAAGATGAAATTGGGCTGCTTGTGGCCCCTGATCTAAAATGTGTTTGACACCCCTGATCTAAAAGAAAAGCAAACTGTCACCTCCAACACCTTCTCAACACTTTCCTGTGTTGGTGATAAACACTGAAACTAAAGAAAACTGTGATGTACGTAGGTGGGATGGCAAAAATTCAAGTTGAGATGGTTTGTGCTGAATAGAGATTTATTGGCCTAAATACCGAATAATCTGGATTACAATGTACATACAGTTGTACAATAGTAATATGATAGAGTGCTCAATGTGGATGTGCTATTATGCTATGAATGACATGTTATTTTACATGTAGATGATTAAGATTATGGTCCCGTGATAATTCTCCTTTTATAGTTTTTGAACATGTAACAGCCATAATTGTGAAATTGGAGTGTGTGTCATGTGAACTCTGGATTGCTCATTTGGATGGTTGTCTCTTTCTTGAATAAAATTCACTTAGTTTCTTTTTTTTCTTTTTTTTTCTAATTTTGGTGTACATGTTCTGAAATTTAAAAAATAGGTTTACAAATAAATAAATAAATAATAGCTTTTTGTGCGGCACTCTGTTGTGTTTCTTCTCCTTCACTAAAGGAGAAACAAACCTTCCATTTTGATTGTACTTGCTACAATGACAACAAAGACAATTCCCCTCCAATGCTGACATTCTGATTTGTTTGTGAAGTGCTGTCAAACCAGTGTGTGACTATGTGAGCATTAGGTTCATTCATGTCTGATGTATCGATTATCCTCCTTAAGTCTCATCCAGGTAATAAGAGTTTGTTCAGATTGTCAAATTCATTCAATTCCATCTGACTATTAAGAAAGTGTACACAACCATGATTTACTTACCAGAATATTAAAAGCAATCAAGGTTGAGGAAGAATACTGAAAGAAAATCTTTTAATTATTAACATATGATCAACTGAAAGGTAAAGTGTCAGGGCTTTAATCATGGCTGGCAGCTGTTGCTGTGCAAACACATAAAGAGCAATAAATGAAAACATTGTTGACTTTTACATTGAAGATAACACATTTTATTACATAAAACCTGTTTCATGATCCTGTTTAACAGGCTCAACTGGTGGACAGCCACATATATTTACTTAGTGTGGCTCAGTCCAAACACTGTCTTCCATGAAGCCATTATTTCCTCGGTGACAGGCGGGGAGCAGGGCCATCCTTCATTTTCTTTGGTGCTGTAATATAAGCACTCTCGCTGGCAGAGGCTATATTGCCTGTAGTTTTCATAAAAGTTGTCGGGGTGACCTTTTGGCTCAAGGGACCAAAGACAAGAATATAATCACTGTGTAGATAGTGTTGTCCTGAACCAGTGAAATTCTAGCATGTTAAAAAGCTCCAGGTCACAGACAGAGTGAGAAAAGATTTCTCTGCGACAATGCAGAAGAACATATGGTATGTTTTCAACAAAATATTGGATGGATTCAATTCAAGTCTCTTTCATTTATTTGATTGAATTTAAAAGAAAGAAGAGGCTTATATGAGAACCAAAGGTGTCAGCACTTTGTTTGCACTGGTCAGGGTTAGATTCAGGAAAATCAGGAACAGAAAGGACAGAAACCGAGACATAACAACAACTAATCAGCCTTCAGGTTCTGCAGGTTCAACAGGCAGAAACCCTGCAGGAGGGAACAGAGAGGAGAGAAAACAAGAGATAAATAATGTTTGTGTTGTGTCATAGTGATATGTTTATTTGATGAAGAGAGAATAAAAGATCAGTGAAATTAAAAAGGTGTCCCACCAGTCTAAATCTAGAGCTGCTTAACTAGAAAATGGTCCGAGTGTCTTGAGACAGACAAAAGTACGAACTTAATCAAATAAAAAAGTTTGAAGTCTGTTTTGGCTTCTTGAACTAGAAAAGAAAAGTCCTTGTTGCCTTAAATTCTACTCTATTTGTAATTTCGAAATTCTAGTAACCTCCAAAAATTAAAAAAAAAAAAAAAGAGCAATAAACATTGTGAAATTGTGCAACTGTGGCAGAGTTGGTAGAGTGGTTGTCCCATTGGATAGATAGAGGATCTTTCATGACGGCAGCAGCCATTGATTAAAGAAATTCCCTTCTGGCACTAATAAAGTATTTCTATTCTATTCTAAATATTGTGGCATTAAAAACAGAGTAAATCAACATGTAAAAATCACAATGGTTTACACTTTGAAAACAATTCATCTTTCATTATTATGAATCAAGTCAGTTGGTGTGTTGGTGGAGACTTGCTGTAACTATGTGAAGAAATTGTGGAGGAAACGTTACCAGATTCTTTCTTATCTGATCTAAATGCAATGAAATGTAGATGTATATGTGTCGGAAATGTCTTTTTGAGTGAATCAGAGCATAGGTGGTAGTCACACGAAATCATCCTAAAAATGCAATGTGGTGATATCATCTCATTGATGGAAGCATTATGGTACTATCTTGATCCCCCACTCCCAAAATATTACCCTCAAGAAATGTTTCTTCTTATTTTACGTTTACTCCTCCTCTTGTATTATCTGATCTGGTCCCTTCTGGAGTTGTTGACTTATGTGGCCAGAGCCAGAGCCAGAGAATTGCAGGTATTTCCTCCTTCCAGCAGCTTCTGTCCGCCTGAGGTCAGATCCTGCTGATGGGATGGAGTAGTGGGAGGAGGTGGAGAAGGAGGAGGAGGAGGAGCAGGAAGAGCAAGAGGAGGAGGGGTGGGGGCATCCTCCCTGCATACAGCATCACAAACAGCTCCAAGTTACACAACAGCAGGCACTTAAGGGATGGAAAATAGACAATAGTCCTTCAAAGTAGAACAACCTCGTAATGGTCAGGTCATGTGTTAAGAAGCCTCCTCATCAGAGGGCAAAGAGGAATCTTTCATGCACACAGATCTGCTGACCTTTCTTTGGCATTGTGGTAATGTCTGCCAGAAAGACTATTTACTCTCATTTTGTGGCCTTTTTGAAAACATTCCTTCATGGCTCCTACTATTTAAAGAAAGCAGATATTTGTGTCCCTTTAGTCCAAATAACATCTGAGTTAACATTATGACTTCAAACTCTTTAATGACGGAAAATATATTTTAAAGGATTTTACACCCCATCATTTAAATCCAAACTAAGCCTACTTAGATTAGGTCCAAGAATGATATACTTTTACTACTTCTCGGGTAGCTGCAATGTTCTCAAATTGTTCTTAAATGTTCAATGCGCAACATTTAGGACATAGAACCTTTATGCATTAAGAGACAGTATTGAGTATCTTTTGTATTGTTTGTCTTTGGTTCAGCTCTACATTAAAAAAAAGTACTGTTTTTTTTTTTTTTT
>OMNM01003128.1:13182-36097 GCA_900302745.1 Parablennius parvicornis | reverse complement strand
CCACCTCCTCCTTTACCCGGTATGCCTCCACCACCCCCGCCACTGCCTTGCGGCCCAGGGATGGCTCCTCCACCTCCACCACCCCCCCTACCAGGCATGGGCGGTGGGCCTCCACCTCCCCCTCCTCCTCCTCTTCTACCTGGCATGCCACCTCCACCGCCTCCTCCCATGGGATTGATCGTTGCTCAGAGCAGCCAGGCCCTGGGCTGCGCCACACCCATGAAGGCGAGCCGATGCCCCACGCTGAGGATGAAAAAGCTCAACTGGCAGAAGCTGCGTGCTGTGACTGGTAGGTGGTGCAAACTTTTTTCGATGGCTTGAATTTCCTCTGACATCAGTAGGAGAGCATGAAAAATTACATTAAATTTCCAAGCTTGGTTGACAGTTTTGTCTTGTCCATGGACTTGTACATTTTAACTACCTCTTGGTCTGTAGCATAAGAAAAGTAATGCAAGTGCAGCTTGAAGCATGTCTTCTCTGTGCTCCAAAATGGGAGCCACGCAAGGTGATGACAGGTTTTTTTTCTCTCTCTTTCACTGTCCATGCCCTCAGACGGTCCGTCCATGTGGGCCTCGGTTCAGAAGGAGCCGCCTCCTCGGGAGCCGGACTACAGCAGTATCGAACAGCTGTTCTGTCTCCCAGTGACGGAGCACAAAGACAAGGGGGCAGCTGCTCCTGTCAAGAAGGAGCCTAAAGAGGTGCGCTTGGTTACCACTTGACGGGACTCCTCAGAGCAGCAGCACTCCACAACAAACACAGCTTACGTACTTCTCATTTTTCCTTGCAGATTACATTCATCGATCCAAAGAAGAACTTGAATTTGAACATCTTTCTAAAGCAGTTCAAATGGTGAGAGATGCTCACTGAGAAATTGTTACATTTTGAGCAGTTTTTGCTGATTGTTTTATTGTCCCTGCACAGTAAAAATGAGGAATTTGTAGCCATGATCCAGAATGGGGACCGGACAAGGTTTGATGTAGAGGTGCTGAAACAGCTTCTGAAGCTCCTACCTGAGAAACACGAGGTTTGTTTTTTTTTTTTTTCTTGCCAGCTCTGCATCCTCACCTCAGGTGTCGTTGCAGCCTCGTCTGCCAGTTAAATGCCCACGTAAAAAAAAAATGAAACTGCATGTCTGAGTCACTGTCTTGTACTTTCATGTAGATCGAGAATTTGAAGTCTTTCCAAGGAGAAAAAGAGAAGTTGGCAAATGTCGACCGCTTCTACACCTCCCTCCTCACTGTGCCGAGGTAGCTTTATGTTTCCCTTATGGTTCAACTCGAAACGATTTCATTTACACAAAGGTTTGAAAGACCCCTGCCTCAAAAGACCACACAGGGTTCGTCTCACACTCATTTTTCAGTGAATGCCAGACATCCTTATGTTTTTCAAATAGGATGGTGTTCTTGGCAGCCTGTTGGTGTCGTGGTTAGCATCCTCACAGCTTGAGTATATCTGGTTTGAATCGATTTAGACTTCTACTCTAGTTACTTCCCCCATCTACATGTTTCAAATTAACTGCCAGCTCTAAATTTCCCAATTGTGACTGTGGGTTTAATATATGTATGGTTTTTGTCCATAGAGATCAGCCGAATATAGCAGGACGATGTTCTTGTTAATGATTGTTGGGCTCTATGGGAAATAACAACATAACTCATTCTAGATAATTGGTTTAGTTCGTATTATCTAGTCTTTTTCATAAACTGTGGTAAGTGTTAATGTGTATGTTTTCACACTAAAAGGATCACAGTAATTAAAATGTTGAATAGTGTACAGCAGAGGTGGAAAGTAACAAATAACCTTTCTTGTGTTACTGTCATTGAGTTTTTTTTTTTAATAATTTTTAAGTATTTTACTTCACTACAATTTCAATTATGTTGAGTTAAAAAATAAAAATTATCAAATTTAAAAATATCGTGCCGTGGAAATACTGCAGTGAATGATGGGTATAAGTACAAACTGCTATCAAAATAAAGATGGAGACGGAGTCGGACATTGGGGGTGCTCGGCCTCTGCTGAAGTTGGACTTGGAAAAACGATATGAACCTCTGGCTATATTTAAAGGACCACTTCTGCTTCAAGATGATCATTTTGATGAAACCTTGTGGTTCAAGATACAGTGAAATGTCCAAATAACATTTTGTATGCCTGTTGTATGTTTTTACAAACTCACCCTGGCAACATGGCTTTAATTAATGAGTAGCAGCTTTCATGTTGATATCTGAGCTTTATTCTAAGTGTTTGTGTCTGCTACTGTTAGCTTTTTTTTTCTTTTCAATCTGTTTGAAATTTTCACTATTTGCTTGGTGATTCTGGTGAGCCAGATTGACGTCTCTTGCAGGTCGATTTTGGTCCATAGGCCTTAATGTGCTTTACCCCTGGTCTCGATGATTTTAACACTGCCAGTCATTTCAATTGTCTTTGTTTTTTTGCTTGTCTCCAAGTTATCAGTTGAGAATCGAGTGCATGTTGCTGTGTGAGGAGACGGCGTCCGTTTTAGACATGCTCAAACCCAAAGTCAAACTGGTGGAGGAGGCCTGCCACTGTAAGTACACGTTTACCCGCATTAACCTGTACGCAATCGTCACCAACATGTATACCATGTCCTCAAAATAACAACAAATTTCTCAGGTCTCCGAACGAGCGCGCTCATGCCCAGTTTCTGCAGGCTCATCCTTGATGTGGGAAATTTTCTGAACTATGTAAGAACCTTTTTTTTTTTTTCCAGTCTCATTTATTTTTTACTTAGGCTGACATTTACAGAGCTTGCAATTTTAATCATCGTTCCACTTCTGAAGGGGAGTCACACTGGGAACGCTGAAGGATTCAAGATCAGTTCTCTGCTCAAGCTCACGGAGACAAAGGCAAACAAGAGCCGCATTACACTACTTCATCACATCTTGGAGGTACGGAAAGTTTCAAAACGGCTGCCATAATGTCATGCCTCAGTCGGGCTCCTTAGTTACCCATAGTCTGGCTTGTTTTCCAAAGGAAGCGGAGGCAAACCACCCAGAGCTGTTGGCGCTGCCGGATGATATTGAGATATGTGACAAAGCAGCAGGGTATGTCATTTTTTAAGATGTATCGATTTCACCTCATGTGGTGGTAAGAAACTCATAACCAATGGGCTTTACTCTTTGTCCTCAGAGTAAATCTGGATTCGGTGCAATCAGAAGCCAGTGCCTTACTTAAACGTCTGACCGAGACATCAAGGAAAGTGTCTAATTCATCAGGCGAGGTGAAAGAGCAGTATGCCCAAGTGCTAGAGGTGAAACTTCATTTATTTGCTTTTCTTCCAGATAGAGGCAGAGGGCATGATTCAGTAATGTCTTTGGCAGCTGGATCCACACTTTAAAGGATTCATTCTACCTGCCACAGGAAAATCTGGAGGCGTGTCGAACTTTGAGCCAAAAGTTCACAGAGATGGAGAAGAAGAAAAGTGAACTGGCCGTCTACTTGTGTGAGGACACTAACAAGCTGTTGCTGGAGGATCTTTTCGGAACCATAAGAACGTTCAGAGAACTATTCATCAGAGCACTAAAGGTCAGGGAGGATACTAACTTGACAGCTGATTGCATTTGAGTCTAGCTGTAGTCTTTTGATCCTGACATGGGACTGAATACTCCAGAAGATATAATTTTACGTTCTGTATTGAATGTTACAAAGAAAAATTGCAATGTATGTTTTTGGACTTGGCAGTGAGTGACACTTTCTTTCATAATAACAGGAAAATAAAACCAGAAAAGAACAAGCAGCCAAGGCAGAGAAGAGGAAGAAGCAACTGGCAGAGGAGGAGTCAAAGAGGCAGAAAGGAGAGAATGGAAAAATTAGTAAGTAGTGAACATCTTTGTTTCAACCCACTAAAAATGTTATGTGAGCAGATTTGTTTTAATCCAACCCCCTATTTTCTATCCCCCTTCAGTCAAGAAGGGATTTGTACAACAGAGCGATGACTGCATCATAGACCAGCTTCTGGCGGATATCAGGAAAGGTTTCAGCCTGAGGAAGACCCGGCCAAGGTGCGGTTCGGAAAGCCTCCCTTCTAGTGAAATGCATAGGGATACCTGCCCACCTGGTAAGGACAAGAGACTCTGGCCTCCGTCCGCAGTTCTTAGCTTTGCTGCTGATCACTTTATTCTGAGCCACAACATTGCTTTTTATGATATAATTGTGCTTTTGCAATGCTGTCATTTCACCCAGCTTTAGCCCCATTTGTAAAGTTGCTTTGGCCTTTATTCACATGTCCGGCTATTTTTTTGGGTTCTGTTGAGCATAATACTGCTTCAAACTATCATTTTGTGCTCTTATCCTCTACTATCCCATTTCTCCTCTCTCAGGGTCAAGTGTGAGGCCTGTAAAAGAAGAAGCCGCAGAAGCAACCACCATAACCGCTCCCACCAGACCTCAGGCAGGGGAGCAGCATTGCAGCACAGGAGAAGTGAACGGTTTCGCCAGCCCCTCAGAAGAGACTCTGCTAGCGCCTCATCTGACTCCAGCTACAGACGGCTCAGTTGTTCCTCCCAGCACACCCCCAGGAGAACCAGCCATGACAACGCAGGCACACCAGGAACGACCTACGTCGCTGCAGGAGCGTCAATGTCCAGAGACTCCTCAACTGGCGGTGCTCGATGCAACACAAACACACCCTCAGGTTGAAGGGGACCGGCAACCCCGTCCCTCCACAAACGGCTTTTTGGCAGACTCGACTGAAACCAGCATCCTCAGCCCATCGTCCCTCTCGGATTCAGACCTGCTGGAGGCTGCGTTGGATGGGTCGTTGAGCCTGTATTCTGAAAAGCTGATGCCAAAAGATCCGGCTAACATCAGCGTGGACGTTCACGTAAAACAAACTCCATCACTTGATAAAAATATGGATGTGACTCAGAGTAGCGAAAGCAATATATGGGGGAAAGGTGAAGGCAGCTCAAACACAAGCCATTTACTGGAGACATTGGGGAAAGAAAAAGCTGGAGCGCAGAAGAAATGCAGTATTGCAAGAACATCAGGCCAAGATGAGGTTATTACTTACGAACACTCAGGGCCTAAAAGCAGTGTGACGTCACTGGATGAAGGCATCAGGGGCTACGACGTCCCTGATGGCCTGCAGCCAGACAATCTGCCATCTGAAGAAGTGCCTCCACCCATTAAGCCTGAACCAAAGAAACATCCCGGGCTCTTTAAACGAAGCAAAAAGAAGAGTTCTCAAGGTAATCCATCCATTAACCTAAATAAAGATCACGCTTGCAGCACTAGTCTCTTTAAGTGTCTCAATGGGAAGGTATTGGCTTTGTTTTTAACACCTTTAACAATTTACATTTTATCTACGGGATATCATAGCGTATGCTCCTAAATAAAATTTAATTAATACTTGCATTTTAAGCAGTATGAAAGCAGTTTACAACACGTGATTTTGCAGATTTAATACTGAATGAAGTGTGTGGCCAGTTTGTTTGAATGCTCTGTTCTCCGTTCTGACTCTCTGAACCACAAGGTAACAGTGGAAAAGGACACACTAAACATAAAAAAGGCTGTGTGTTGCAGTGAGGTAGGTCCAATCGATGGGGTGACAAACTGTAAGCAGGAGTATCCTCCTATTGAACTCCGTCGTCGTCAGAGCTTTGTTCCAAATAACGCCTCATTTGTCAGTCTAACTGGAATCTGGATTTCATTTGTCTGTGTTGTCCTACTTTTTTAACGCCTCCTCGCTCTAACGCTCTCCCAGCTCCGGAAAAATCTTGTGGCTTGAAGTGATTTCAAATGTCAGTCAAAACCTGGGAAATGCAAAACTTTTAAAAGTATCACAAACGGTAACTAATCATTTCAAGTAATCTGACAATAATATCTGCTGATTTCCAACAGCCTTGCAGTTTGTGGAGTCATTTGTGACGTCATTGTGGATGGAGTTATTTCATGAAAGCTGTCACCTTGTCTTCTCTCCATATTTTCTTGTCCATTCTTTTAAATTTGCAAGTGGGACTGTTCAATCTACTAACAGTCTCGTGTGCTTCCTGTAAACTGTGCTTTTGTATCTGACTTTTTAAACCAATGCTGTATTTTATATAAGCGCATCAAAATGTTAGGAAGATGTTTAGCATTTTAAATCAATATTCACTTGAATGTGTGTATTTCTGCCAGTTGCTGTTAAGCCAGCAGTTTTATGCAGCTGTAAAATGTAACTTATTTATAAATTTATATGATATTAAAGTGTTCTATATGATTTGATTCCAGCTACTTATTGAGTGTTTGTCTTTCTAGGTGACTCAAGAAAACGGAAAACAAGAGGAAAAAGAAAATGTTGAATGGAGTTTTGAACTGGAAGGACTGCAGTATATTTTATTTAGTGAGACTTCAGGAATATTGACTGTATGAGGAGGATGTGGAAGTTCCCACCTGAGTGAAGATTTCCCTGACAAAAGAAGAGTAAACACATCGGTGGCTGGGATTTTGCACAGCCTTGATGTTACCTGTCACTTTATGTAAATTATTTTCTTTGTATATACAAGTGCTAAAGATATATATGTGCTTTATATGTTTGTACAATTGTTGTATTATGCAGTGGAGGTGTTTTTGCAATAAGCTTTGTTTAACTTGCAGCACACACAGTTCTAGTATTTGATGCAATATGATAAAATTTAAAATAGCCATCAAAACAAAACGGCTCAAATGTGAAGTCTTAGTTTTTATGTTTAATTGATTTGAAATGGGACATTTGATGGATGGCATATAATGGATTGTAACTTTTAATGTTGGATATATTTTAATAAAATTTAATTTGCTGTTCAGAGTGTTGTGTCTATGCACTTGCACACAAATTGTAGTGTTGAGGTGCAGAGGTCTCATTAGAAAGCTGTGTAAAAGTTAGATATAATGAATCTGAGCATAAATCTATTGTCTAATGAAATGTCCCAGTACCTATTCTGTTTTATACATTTGTAGGTTGTATCAAAAATGTGTGTGCATTTTTTGACTTATACTTTTGAGTAATATTTGTATGATTAGACACGTCTAACAATTTCTGCATGGCAATAAGGACTTATTAATGTCTTCACCTCCATGTTAGTCTGGGCCTTACAGGCAGCAATACACTGTTACATTAGCTCAACCAAACAGAAGGCCAGTAGTGCCATATTTGATAAATCTGTGGTTTTGTTTTACAGTGATAGAGGTTCAAGGGCAGCCGTCATAGTCTTGCAGCTTTGACAATTGCCGTTTCACTGCACCTCACACTGTGACTCTCAAAAGAAAATCCGCACAAATCACACGATCAAATCCATGTTACGCTGTTTGGCCCAGGTGTCTCAAACAATACGGCCCGTGGGCCAGAAACTGCCCACAAGAGGCTCCAATCAAAATTGGTGTTGCTGCCAGGAATGATAGCTACTTCATTGCTATCAGGGTGAGTTTGTGAAAATATGCATAATGCAACAGCTATAGAAGTTTTCTGAACATTTCATTGTATTTTGCACCAGATGGTTTTATCTTGACACTGTAATAATTTTTGGTACTAATTGTTTGGTTTTGCAACGATATAAACATTGTCATCACATACTCTGTACTACAACAAAGAAAAACCTAAAAGTTTAGATTTAAATGTTGTTATTACATTATTTTGCTGGTCTGGCCTACCCAATATGTATTTGAGCTGTTTGTGGACCCTGAATTAAAATGAGTTTAACACCCCTAATATGAAGTTACAAACTTTTAAGATTGCTAAAACCAAAACCAAACAGTCCTATTGGAGCCTTCGGTCGAATAGATTTCTACAAGAGGATTTCTCTTCTGCCAGGATAGTTTTTACCTTAAGTGAGAGTTTTTTCGCCCTCAATTTTGGCTGGAAGGCTCACTCTTGACAGGCTGCTTGTCTTTTGGTCTGCACAATGTCTCCTGAGCTGCACGGCCTAATTTACACTGTAGCTCGTGACTTCAAACAACGCTGTGGGACCTCGATAAGACTTTGTTGATCTGAAAGTGAGCCTGCAAGCCTAAACTGAGGACAAATAGAATGTCTTCAGAAAAAAATCTCTTTGAGTAGGACATTAATACTATCTATGTATGATCTGATTACTCATCTGAGGTATAGATGAAAACTGACATTTACGACCCGAGTAGGCATCCACAAAAATAATTATGAACTCATGTTCGTACATATTTGGATACACACGTGAATCTGTGTATACACAATTCTAACTTAGCGGTCACCAACTTCCTTCCACACACATTTCATTCCAGACAATAATCTAATGAACATGCATATACAAATCTAGACACACCAGCAGCATAATATTCCACCCGCTCACACAAGTCATTTAACTCAAACCATATAGGAGCTGTTGTCGTGGCCAGACGTGTCAAACACATGTCCAACGAGCCAACTAACGTCCAACCATGAGATTTAAAGGTATAAAAGAATGATTTTTAATTTCTTTTGGAGACTATTGAAGTTGTTTTTATTTCTATTTTACACTGTATTATTCTTATACCTATTTTAATGTTGTCTTCTGATTACAATTCCCTTTGAGCCTTTATAACTCAAACTTTATTAATCTTAGTAGAGCTTTTATATATTAATCTATCTTTCTTAATCACTTTGGAGCTGTGGGGCATTGGCATCGATTCCAACCAGATAAGAGTGAAGGCGGCGCTCACCCTGGATAGGTCACTGGTCCATTACTGAGCAGAGAGAGACAATTAAACACACATTCACAGGTAGGGGCAATTTGTGGTCACAAATTAATCTTTGTTGAGCATGTAAATTGGGTGACATGTCATTTTATAACTAAAAGGCACCAGTGAAAATAATACTATTCATTTATTTGGTACGTGCATGTAAGTTTAGTAGATCTGTAGAAAGTAAAATCCATGTTATTCTTCTTATTTGATCAATAAAACAGTGCATTGATTTTTAGGACATTTCCAGGATGTTTTTTGATTTATTGCGCCACAACATGTCGAAATGTTGGAGCTGCCTGTATTTATAGGTCATTGTGTATTTTCACCTGCCTGCGGGGATAAAACTGGAGCGTGTCCCTGCAGTGTTGTGTCTTGCAGCCAGGCCACTGCCTTCAGTCAGGACGGCGACGTACTCCTCCCGTGCGTCTGGCTCTGACATCACGGCCTATGAAGTTACAGATATGGCCATGCCACACTCGGAGGCAGCCTTAGTCTTCATGAGACGGACCGACTAGAGCCAACGCCGTCATGTCGCTCACCTGGTCGGCAAAAGACCACAAAAACACGAACCAAGCGACCGCGACCGGACAGAAGCGCTCGCGTAATGACGCTGGAAACAAAGTGACGGTGGTGCTCGGTGCGCAATGGGGCGACGAGGGAAAAGGAAAAGTCGTTGATTTATTGGCGACCGAAGCTGACGTCGTCTGCAGATGTCAGGTAAATGTTTGGATTGGAAGTTTGATTGCAGCACTCCGCAAAGACCGTGCTTAATAATTGCGGTGATTATCACCGGTCGCTGTTTTTATGGATTTCAAAATTTCGTTTCTGCACAATGAAACCTTTCCTCCTTAGAGGTTAGGGTGCAACAGGTGCTCGGATCCAGGCTCTCAC
Source organism: Parablennius parvicornis (assembly GCA_900302745.1). Taxonomy (NCBI): domain Eukaryota; kingdom Metazoa; phylum Chordata; class Actinopteri; order Blenniiformes; family Blenniidae; genus Parablennius; species Parablennius parvicornis. Next base: position 26,539 of record OMNM01003128.1, on the reverse strand, counting down.
CTCTGAGGTTTTGGAATACTTGCTAGAATATTTCTATTCATTAAGATTTTTTTACAGTATGTAATTTTCAAGCATGCGTTTTACGTAAATTTGCAACTGCCTTTGAGGAATTACATCATCGGTAATTCTATATATAATTAAAAAAAAATTTATATCTATCATGTTAGTTGTGAATATTTTTCCATTTTGCTCTGACTGCCTCAGTTCCCCTTTAATCACAGGATATAAAATTATTATTTTAAGTTTTCTGCCATAGAATTGTAATAAACTAAAGTGCACAAGTTCAGTTTCCATCCTCTTACGCAACATTTCAGAGGTCACTCCACGCTGGGACAAGACTCAGACTCTCCAACAGTTGCTATGTTGTACTATCTGCACTGACAGGACTGGCACCCTGTGTTCTGATGGGGGCTGAGAGCCCCACCCACTGGGCTCCAGAGGTCACATTCTCAGGCTGGCTGGATATGTGAGAAGGCCAGGTCTTAGTCAGGGGGGAACCGAGTGAAGGATCCACCAGCGCCAGCCAAGTCTGTTAAAATAGGTGGTGGAAAATGTTGGCAAATCTGGGAAGAGGTGGTGGCTTATCGCGTCACATGAATATAAGACGGGACGCGTCCGTGCGGCTGGATCCTCTTGGATGTTTGTGTGACACTGGCCTTCCTGACGGCATGAACTCTCATGTGATCTCAATTTACAGGGAGGCAACAACGCAGGACACACAGTGGTAGTGGATGGCAAGGAGTATGACTTTCACCTTCTTCCCAGCGGAATCATCAATCCCAAAACCATATCACTCATCGGTAAAGCTTTTGATATCGGGTATTTAATCAAGACCTCATCAGCCAAACATCACTAACAAAGTGTCCTGTCATCTCTCTTTCTGCTCTAGGCAATGGAGTGGTCATTCATCTACCTGGCTTGTTTGAAGAGGGGGATAAAAATGACAAGAAAGGTAGATATTGACACACTAGAATCTAAAATCCAGTGCGAATAAAGATGAGTGAGCACTCAAATAGACTTTTCTTTGTGTCTCATCAGGTTTGAAAGGCTGGGATAAAAGACTAATAGTTTCAGACAGAGCTCACATCGGTACGTTCAGTCGTTCATAGAGATTTGTTTCACACAACTTTTAAAATAATTAAACAATTGATTTGTTTGTTGTCTCTCCACAGTGTTTGATTTCCATCAAGTCGTTGATGGCTTACAGGAAACTGAACGACAAGCGCAAGAAGGGAAAAAGTAAGCCGAGGGGAAGGAGATGGAATAAAGCTGTATGTTGGATATTAGGTAGTGTACAACTACGCATTGAGTCATGTTATATCTCACTTATAGCATTGGAACAACCAAGAAGGGCATTGGACCTGCATACTCCAGCAAAGCTTCTCGCACTGGCCTACGTGTGTGTGACCTCCTGGGTGACTTCAAGGACTTTTCAACAAGGTAAAAAACAAAACAAAAATCAATTGAGTTGTATATAAATGACAAGCTACTGAGTCTGTATTGTATTACAGGATTTGCATTTTGTAAAATCCTTTCAGATTCAAGAACCTGGTCCACCAGTATCAGTCCATGTATCCATCCTTGACAGTTGACGTTGAGGACCAACTGAAGAAACTGAAGGTAAAGCAAAGCTGTCGGATGATATTCCTATTGTTTCCAACAGTGATGCATATTCTTGTTTGTTTGTTTGATGTAGGACTACGCTGAGAGATTGCGGCCAATGGTCAGAGACGGAGTCTATTACATGTACGAAGCTCTTCACGGGGCTCCAAAGAAAATTCTGGTTGAAGGGGCCAATGCTGCTCTGCTTGACATTGACTTTGGTGGGATTCAGTGCTACAAGTCTGACTGTGATTTTTTGGAAAAACAGCTGGTATTTATGTGGCTAATAATCTGTGGCCTCTTCTCTTTAGGCACATATCCTTTTGTGACATCATCAAACTGCACTGTGGGAGGCGTGTGCACGGGTCTCGGCATCCCTCCGCTCAATATCGGTGAAGTGTTTGGTGTTGCGAAGGCCTACACCACTAGAGTTGGAATTGGAGCTTTTCCCACAGAGCAACTTAATGTGAGCGTGATGTTGACGTTACTTTAGCTGAGGGGCTAGCTGGGGGACTTTCCCCAGATTGTTCCCCAGTCGTTTGTGTTTATTAAAAGACAGATTTATGAAGACATATATTTAAATAACATAAAAATTCTTATGAAGCAAGTTTAATTTATGTATTACTCAGACACAAGGCAATTTTAAAGTGCTCTACAAAAAATTGAAAGAAATACTTTAAAGCAAGGCAATTTGGAAGGACATAAAAAAACCCAGAATAAATAAAGTAATATCTCTATTAAGTTAAAGGTAAAAACAAAAATGTGAAAAAGATAAAATATGTTGTTTAATAGAAAGCCAGAGTGAATACTAGTATTTCAAGGCTTGATGTAAAGAAATGAATGTGTCAGCTGGCAATTTATTCCACACTGGTGAGGAGCGTCAGAACTAAAAGCTACTTCACCTTGTTTGTGCTGGGAACATTTGATAAACCTCTTCCTGAGGACCTCGGGGGTCTAGATGTTTCATATTCTATGAATAAATCTAAATCTATTCAAAATTAAAACTATTTAACACAAGACAAAATCCAAACATCTATTTGCATTTGTGGTGGAAAATATGTGGAAAACAATAGGAATTTCAGAATACAAAAGCACGTTTGGTATGAAATTTGCCAGGTCTGGGGGGGAACAATTATTTTCTTACACTTTGAAAACTACTGATAGGGCCAAATGTTGTATGATAAGGGAAGGCACATAACATGTTACATAACCTGCTGATATTCAGCATGGCATGTGTAGTGTGTGATCATGGGGTTAACACACAGGCAGCGGGGTGAGCAAGGGCAGCGAGGGGGGTATTCTCGTTGGGTGCAGCTGTTAAATTTTGTGAGAGATGGACTCAAACACTCTTTACCTCTTTTGCAGATCACATGTGCATAGGGATAAATTTAGGGCCAGAGTCTGGGTTAAGGATCCTGAGTGGGGCTTATGTTACTTGTCACAGGAACGGACCATGGTGGGACGTAGATCATGATGTGAAAACTTCAGCTTATTCAAGGAATCCTTTATTGTTCTCAGCTGTGTATACCGCTTGTTTACTTGGTGCATATTATTAGATTCATAGAGGATCATTTATTGCATGACATCATTCTAGTTCAGGAGTAATGAGCAGTTAGGTAAAGTAGGTTTTTCATACTTTATGCAGGCGGTCGGAGAGCTGCTGCAGACGAGGGGTCACGAAGTGGGCGTGACCACTGGAAGGAAGCGGCGTTGCGGCTGGCTGGACCTCGTCATTGTCAGATACGCTCACATGATCAATGGCTTCACTGCGTGAGTGCCCAGAACAGTTTACACACAACTATAGGATCATTTGTTTACTCTCAAGCATGCAGGGGTTTTTTTGTTCTTTGGGGGATTTTGTTTGTTTTTTTGTTGTTGTTTTTTTTTTTTTAACAATTTTTGCATAACATGACATTTTGCCTGTCCAACAGCATTGCTTTGACAAAACTTGACATTCTGGATGTGGTGGATGAAATTAAAGTTGGAGTTGCCTACAAACTCAATGGAAAAAGAATTCCACATTTCCCAGGTAGTACACTCATGAAAACCATACCAGGCCTCCTGGTTCAATATCCTAATTCAAGATTTGTATTTTTGTTGCTGTCTTTTCATCACAGCCAACATGGACGTTTTGCACAAAGTAGAGGTTGAGTATGAGACCTTCCCTGGCTGGAAGACAGACACATCTGCCGCCAGGAAGTGGAATGACCTCCCAGCCAAAGCACAGAACTACATCCGCTTCATTGAGAACCACATTGGAGTCCCCAGTATGTCTCACACAAAGCAACAAACTTAGATGGATTTTTTTTTTATTTGTAGATCACAAATATTCATCTTCAAGTGGCATTGATTCCCTTTCCTGCAACCAATCTTCAACTCTTATAATCTCTCTTTTTCTTTCTCTTTTTTTTCAGTCAAGTGGGTTGGCGTTGGAAAGTCCAGAGAGTGCATGATCCAGATGTTTTAGAAGTCTCCACCACTTTGATGGAGGCTCAAACATTGCACCATGATGTGGCAGCTTTTCATCACCTAAAAGAATCTTCTATAATAAACATATGAGACCTTTGAGAAATGTTTTGTTCGTTTTGCTTCATCTAAATTTAACAGCATCAAACTCAAAGATTTGTCATCCAAGTATTTTAAAATATTCCTTCCTGTGTGGAGTTTGTATCTTTTCTCGGTTTTGTTAGGGTACTTCTATGTCACATCTCCAAAAAATAAATACATGAAGTTAATTGATTACTCTAAATTGCCCATAGTTGTGAATGCACATGTTTTTTTGTTTGTGAGATAGACTGGCAACCTATCTGCGGTGTACCCTGCCCTCATCCTTAGTTAGCTGGGATCAGCTCCTAAAGCAGTGTAGAAGATGGATGGACAGGTGGATGCATGGAGAGATGGGCCACAAACGGCCTTATTTGATCTCACTTTGAGTAGACCTGAAAACTTGAGGCATACGAACCTTCATATGCAGATCACTAGATTTTCCCTCAAATGTAATGCAAAAAAATCTGACTACATCCTGAAAGAGTTCTCATTTAAAACACTTTTAACGAAATCTATTAAGAATGCACTTTTTTTTTTATTAAGAATTGTGTGGTCTGCTGCCATCATAAGTTTCACTACTGCATTGACAATCTCATCTTTATTTACCTCTGCAATGCATGTGCAGTCTGCTGTGGTTAAATCAAGAACAAATAAAATATACAGGCAATGTTGCTTTTGTTATTTTTATACTTCTGAAGGTCATCTCACAGATCAGGTTGAACCCTCTTGTAGGCCAGTTTTGTCCCATTGGATGTATGTTTGACACCTGATATATATTTTCTTGGCATTTCGGAAGCTGATATTCAAAATCAAAATCAAAAATATTCAAAAGTTAGAATTGTGACTTAATTCTAGGTAAAATGTGTCATATGCATTCAAACAGCCAGAATAGTGTAAATAAATAAACAAAAAAATCACCAAAATAGACAGAATGATGTCTGAGGGTTATTGTGGAGAATTGGATAGACAATGTTCTTACAGAGCTCAAAATCTAATTAGAACACATGCACTGTGGGGCCTCATTAGAGGGGTTTTACTGATTAAAGTAATTAAATCAAATGACTGCTCCCTGTATGTATTACTGGAGTTAATGCTCAGAGCGTTTGCTAATACGAGAGAAAGATTATAATCTTCATTAAAAATTTATTCAAATTAGCCTTATAATGCATGATGGTATTGATCTGGTATCTTGATTGATGAATATGAAATAACTTGAAACCTTTTGTTTCTTGTTTTGTGTTTCAGTATTTTTCTAATTCAAGTTACAACGGTGGAAAATACGAAACAGGACTCAGTCTTTGAACGCAACACGACAACAGCAAAGTTTAACATGTCAAGCACAGTCATGTGACATATAAACAGATGTCTGATTGGCTGAGAGTTTTCACATGACAATAAAGATGCCTGTGAGTGGCTGGTTTTTCTCCACCCTCTTCTAATTTTCCCGCAACAAACCAGCGTGAAAACAAGTAGCAGAATTTGGGAGCGCGGCGCTTTTTAACAGCTAAAAATGCCGAAAAGATCCTGTCCTTTCCCCGAAACCTTCTCCTCGCAGTACAAGATACACATCGGGCAGTCGGAGTTGAGCAAATACGGCGTGTTGGGGAACACATACAGGCAAGAAATATACGGTAAGTGTGTTTGTGGCCGCTCTGTAGCGTTAGCTCAGTTAGCTTCGACGCTAAGCACATTCCCTCGGGGCGCAGCTCAGATAAATCTCTTAAATCTGATATTCTAAGAATCTGTTTGGGTCAGTTGTGTCGTTATACTTGGGGATTTAACTCCGTTGGCTTGCTTTTACTACGTCCTCACCAACATCATAATTGAAAAATGTGTTCTTTTAGAACTTGGCAGTAAGTCAGCTGTCAGAACTTTATGAACACACAGTGTTATTAGTTTGGCTTTCTGTTTCCCAGCTGGCATGTTTGATTCCAATCCTGAGTGTGGTTTTGTTTTTACCCCCTTTACAGCAAAAACTAAGAATTTGCTTTTCCTGGGTGCCAAAGCTGTGATGGGCACAATCTGGACAGGTGAGGAGAAACACGTTGAGCCCACAGGACAAGCTGAGCCTTCTGCGAGTAGCCACACACTGCTGAGAGGACAGACACTGATCGGGCAGGATGGGAGACTGACAAGAGGGAGTGCAGCACCAGGTGAGCCTCAAGTCAGGTTCTCAGTCCAAATGTATTCAGAGGAAGCTCATACATCCAGTTACACTGATAAGATGTCCCAGAAGTTGTATGGACTAATGAGCAATCAGCCAGAGACTGAATCATACCAAACATCATCAAGCCTCTGCAAATGTGCCAAACAGTCACGTTATCTCCATAAGGCAGACAACCACACATCCACTTTCACAGCGAGGGGTAATTCAAGGTTGCATGTATGTTTTAGGACTGTGAAGAAACCAATTTGAACCCAGACCTTCTCTCTGTGGGGTGAGGTCAATTTCACAGCATCAGATCAATGCAAATCTGTCATTATTGCACTGTAAAAGACTAACTGGATTGTGATAAAGATTCCCTGTGTTGTGCATTCATGATTTATTTTAAAATGACATTATTTAAATTATTCCAAAAAATTGTTGGAAGATTGAAAAAGCTGGGTTTTTTTTTTTTTTTACTATGCACGTTTGTGGAATTATGTTCAAAATACTTCTTTTACATTTATGCTCATTACTTTTCACATATTTAAGTCTTTGAATCACATTTTTCCACATTGGTAGATCTAATTCTACTTTAACCTCTGTGTATGGTGACCAGGCAGATTAGTCACTGAGAGGAGAAACTTAACCCGAGTTAACACAAAATATGTTTCAAATAGTGACCTGCCACTGTAAAAACCCTCACACCATTCACGTGCACAACCTCCTCAGCATCTACAGAAGGAGGAATTGGTCTATCAGTGGCCTTTTAAATTGCATAACCTTCTACAGTCACTTGTATATAATGAAGGTTTACATTCTTGCACTCAGTTGACTGAACACGCTTTCCTGTTTGGACTTTGCAGGTCCCATATTATACAGTTTTTCAATGATGGCAGCCTTGTTTGTTTATACCGATTCCAGTACCGCATGCATTTGTCTCTATATATGCTGTCTGGCAGCACATGTTGTGTATATTTACTTTACTTATTTTGTAGCCTAGAATGTTAGAAATGGCATGATATGAATTATAATTCTTTCAAGATATACTTATCCAGAATAGGAGTCTACAAATTCCACAACTGGTTACGAGAAAAATTGTCACATTTATTATTGAGTAATGAATTAATGGCTGCATTGAATAAGATAAATACAGCAAATTAAATACAAGACATCTAAAACCGTTCTCTTTTGTAGTGAGAAAAATGGTCACCTAACCTGCATATTAACCAAACTATAAGATATTTTAATCTACATTGAAACAACTTTGCAGGTTTGAAGAGAGAATATTGCACGCCATGTTACTCAATATGGTCTTGAAATTAATGTTGTTGTTTTTTAGGTTATCTCGGATAAATGGGGGGAAAAGGTCTGATTTGTAAATTGGATAAATGTGCACAAAAAAATAATAAATTCAGTGCCAATCTGGTCCTGCTGTTTGGATGAACCAAAGAACTGATGGACCCAACCACACTCAATATTGTCCCAACTGTTCAGCGTTAAATAGTCCAGGCCTCGCTGTAAAGAGCCTCTCGCTCTCTACATCTGTGCACAGAGGAACCTTGCTGCCCTGCCATTGTGGGGAATCAAGATTTGTTGCCTAGCCACTAATGTAAAATATTCCTCTTCCATTGAAGAGGAGCCTCACAGAAGTAGCTCTCTATTTCAACTATGGCCCCTGAGGTGATGTGCTCAGAAGGAGCTGTTCTCCTCCAACATTTCATCAAATATGGAGCAATGCTGGAGTGTCCTCTGCTGGCTCAACCCTGGCTCCAGATGGTGGCCTGGTCTTCAGCATTTCTTCAATTTTCATCACCTCTGCCTTTGATGCCTCCTTCGCATGTCCAGTGTTGTCTACTGGTATAAATATAAAACATCAAAGGATGTAACAAAAGGATTTTAGAGCCTTACTAGTCCCGTTTCCACACAATTACACTAAGACTCATAGTCATGATAATTATGTAAATAAAATGTATGAGCAACGCATCCCAAGCGTGGCACACCTTGTTGAACCCGTAGTTTTTTTCACATTGGCAGCTTTATTTCCTAAAATGACATGTTCTATTTTTGTGGATTTGCAGGGTGTCGTTTCTTCTTTTCTGTAGCCTTGAGAAATTGTCTCTGTGGTTTTTGTGGTGCGTTTCCAAATATTTTATGTGACCGTTCATATTAAACCGAACGGCATCGGTCCCATTGCGTGAAACCTGCACACGTTTGTCGCTTTGCAAAACAAAATATCCAAACAAGGTTGATGTGACTTTTTTTTTGCACACCATTAAGGTCACATGGGTTCTGCTTGCAGGACAGAAGTGCTGGAGTGGAGTGGCAGAATGGAGTGCTGGAATTGGACTTTTTCGCTGCCGTCCAATCCATATTTTTTTATTTTGCATGTGTATCGCAGTGATAACCAATCCGAGTATCAGATTGCGACCCCTCCAATTGTATTCAAGGTGTTTTTTTCCCCACATAAAGTCTTTGGCCTGAATTTCAATCAGTTCAAAAGTCCCTCTGGTCAGTGCCGCTGAGAACAGGTTGTGACTGTGCCTGTACCTTCAAATGCTAATGAGAGGCGTCTGTTTTCCAGTAGCATTTGCAAGTAGGAAAAAACTGGTGCCTGCTTGTAATTTTAGATAATCTTTTTCTTTTAAGTAGCATGAATCACTTTCTAAAAGGAAGTCAAATATTAGTGTATTATATTTCAATCAGAATATGAATCAGCTTTAATGTCCTTAAGGAAAGTATGAGCCACTGTGGAATCTTTTTTTTTTCTTTCTCCCTCTCTTTCAAAAGTGAACAAAGGAAGTCTCTCATGTCCCAAGGTCAAAAATACAGATCAGAGTAATTCCATCTATTCGCCACTAGATATCAGTGTTGTTACAGTCGATGATTTCAATGCTTTGGTTTTTGCTTGTGCAGGTGCCCTGGCTCTTCCTGCAGGCTGCTGCGTGTGTCAGAAGAGCCCGGGGCCCCGGACGGCGTGCTCGCAGTGTGACCGCCAGGCCTGTTCCGCCTGCACTCGCCTCTGTTCCTGCTGCTCCAACCTCTGCTGCTCCGTCTGCACCATCATAGAGTACGTCGCTTCCTTTCCTCGTTCCAACAGATTTATCACAGCTATCCTGATAATTCCATATCAGCCAGGTTAAAATATGCCTGTATTAATCGTATTTTCTTTAAAATAGAAGTAGATATTTTAAAAACTAGCTGAGGTGAATTAGATGTCTATTGGAACGCACTTGCTTTGACACTTAACAAAAAGTTTGTACCGTACGTTTTGTCATAATTCATCATCTCTGTGCAGGACTTTTTATCTGGACTAGAAGTCCACTGAACAGTGTATTGTACTTCTGTAAATACCTAAGTGGGAATTAATTGCAATATTTACATTTCATGCACCAATTGATGTCACTTTTTTAATGAATTGTCTTTATGCTGTGCAGAGAAGCTATTATTCGTATTATTATTTAAACTCTTCATGTCACAGTCTGTGTCGAAGTAGATTTTCCTCAATCTGTGCATTTTCAGTGTTGTAACCTTGAATCTTTGGTTTGTTCCACAGCTACAGCGGGCGATACGATGAAGTACTGTGCTGCGGCTGCTCTACGTAAAGGAGGAGCCGTCAGAAGTTTAAACTTGAATTTATATAGTTACCCCACATGAGATATATGGACTGCATTTTTATACCTGTAATGTTTTTTTTCTTATATGATCCAGATGTGTCTTGTGTGTGTGTGTGTATATCTATATATATATATATATATATGTATATATCTATATACGTATATATATATATATATATGTAAGTGTGTGTCATACCTATATGTAACTGAAATAAACTTGACTTTTTTAAATATACAAGTGTTTGAGAGGTTTGAAGTGGGTTTTAAAGTCTTTATCTGGCAACTCTTGACTGGAGACATGAAAGTACAGGAAAATATTTCAAACAATTTGCACATTGATTTCTGCATAAAGCCCCACTGATTTTTGGAGCAACTTTTCCCTCATGTTCAACATATTTTGATGCAGAATTCCCGACTTCTCATCACAATAAAGGGTACTCCCATCAATAAGAAAATGAAAGCATGCCTTAATAACTGCTACAATAAATGCTGATGTATCTATATAGAAGCCATAAGGTCAGATTATATGAATAACCAGCCTGATGTGATCTGGACTTGTTTCTTGGGATGATTTTTACACTACATAATTGCTGTTTTGTTAGTGCTGAATCCTCCTGAATTCTAGCTTTTTATGAAGTCCTTTTCCCCAGGGTGCTGTGAGATCAGGGCTTTGAAGATAGATGGAGCAAAGCGTTTGAATGTGCCAGATATCCAGAAGGTTTCACAGCGATGTTGTGTTGTAGTTACACACATCAGCAGGGGGCAGCACACATCAGGCACTGGGTTGAAAGATGAGTTTCCTTCTAGAAGAAGGGGGGGCATATTCACTGCTTTCTCAGTGGGTGAGCAATTTGGTCTCACTGTGCTGAAGAGGCACAGTTTCAACCTTTTAGTCAGAAGTGTGTTAAGTTTTGTCTCTGCTTGGCAATGATAATGAAATTCCAATCCAGCCGGAGCGGGGCCTGACCTTGAGAATTCCTTGCTATCAAATTTATTTATTAAAACAAAGAGGACCCAGAGGTTGAACACAAGCAGGCCTTAGCTGCAGACAGTTTGGCTACGATTGTCCCTGCTGGACACGACCTTGAGGCGCAGTCATCACTTTCTCTTGGCTGCTGCTTGTCACAGGAGCAGGCCGCGTTCAGGGTCAGGTATTGTACACTGGCAGTAATTGTTCTTGGAGGCAGAAGTCCTCAGCACTGCTTCATGGAGACGAGTCACGTGCTGCATTGTAGGTATTTAGCTTGGATGAGCACACCTCCTGGAGCTGATTTGCACATGCTCCCATGAGCTGTTGTTGAGTACCCCCCCCACCCCATCCATCCACCCCCGCTCAGCAGGCCAGTTGTGGCCCCGGTCCTCTGGGAGCTGCTGCAGTTGGTGTCCGAGGCCGCTGCCTGGCTTCTGGCTGAGTGAGCAGACAGCTGTTGGTGAGCAAGGCGTCAGGTTGTCTGCAGGTTTCTTGATGAAGCTTGAAGGAACTCATGAGATGGCTGTAAAATATTTTGAACACAAGTCCTTTACTGATGATGATTGAGCTTCTGTTGATTGATGAAATTAACTTTGGACATGCCATCTGGTTAAGTCATTTATCAAGAGGAATACTTTTAATATCTGCTGGTGCCTCCTTTATATAAACACAACTTAAGTTCAACTCTTATCAACAAGTTTATATTAGTTTGCTTTGTTCATTCTTATTTCCCGAGGAATCAATCTGTTACATCTAAGGTGCAATTTATTTGTGATTGTAAAAATGATTCCTCTCTTTGTGGAGAAAGAAGCTAATTGAAAAAAAAAAAAAAACCACCGCATGAAATTCATGTTTTCCTTTTCCCTGGTGCAATTGTTTTCCTCTTAATCAACCTTTATAACTTGAGCCATTTTTGTGACTTTCCACCAAAGTAGATTTAACTGGATCCACAAAACACCTTTGAAACGAGGCTATAACACAGCTGATATAGTTTTGCTCCATGAAGATAAACTGTGTCTTATGTTGCATTGATTAGTTTCCGATCACAATTTAGGATGGTAAAAATATCACTACATTTCCAGCTGTTTTTGTATCTGATTTTGGAGGTTTCGACCTTCTTTTTTGGCATTCTTTAAATGTTTTTGACATTTTAGCTGTTTCAACCATTTTGGCTGTTTTTTTTTAAGCAGTTTTGTGTGTTTTCCTCACATATCTATGATCTTTTTTTTAGAAATCCTACTAATTTTATTATTTTTTCACAGTTGTTTAGCAGGTTTGTTTTGTTTAGTTAAATTTTTAATCACCATTTCTCGTGATTTTAGCCATTTTAGACAAAATTTGAAACTTTTAGAAATGACTGTGTGCATAAATGAAGTGTTAATTTGGAAAATTTAGTGAAAGATTCATTAGCTTTCTTTTTTTAAAAACAATGACATCTTCCATCCATCCATCCATCTTCTATACTACTTTATCTAAATCAGACTTGCAGGACAAAGAAAAAGAAAGAAAGAAAGAATATCACAAGTTTACATCAACACCTATGGGTAGTTTAGATTCACTAATTAAAACTACCAAATGAGTGGTTTTGAACCGTGGGAGAAAAACTGGAAAAACCTTTCATTCATAGGGAGAACATACAAACTCCACACAGAAAGGCTCCTAATCTCAACCTGATTTCTGACAGGGGACTTTTTTATTATCTGTTCAAAGAGAGAAATACACAGATGTTGAAGAAACAATGTTCATAGAAACTGATTTATTGTATTGGAGATTAAATGAAACAAATTATTGCTCAGTCATAAGTGTACAACAGTTGCAGATAATGCATAAGGATATACCAGATATAAATTAAAAATATCTAACTGGTAGGAGAGGTGTTATATTATTATTATATTTATATGATATTGGTTAAAATATTTTATTACTTGTGAGAATTATTAGGAAGTGATTGAAGCTCTGTGATGGGGCTCACTCTCCCACACTTTAAAGACACGTGTTACCCCTTTCTGCAGAATTAATTCGGACCGACGACAAGAGTTTCTGTTGCTTTACAATTCAACATATCATCACCTGTCTGCAACATTTTACATTTATGAAACATTCCTTTACTTGTGAAGTGAGAGTCTCTGCATCTGGCAGGTCTGTAACGTGTATTTTTTTTTTAACGCATTTCTTCAATATTTAAAGAAAAATCTTCATTAAGGTTTCAGTTTTTTTTTTTTTAATTAATATTGATGTCATCAAGAACATTTCCCTTTCCTCTGTCATCGTAAATTGCACCATTTGTCTTTCCAGTGGGTTGCAGGGGGATGCTGATGCTTAGCCCCCATATCAACGCCACAGTGATGTGATGACTTTATGTGCATTCACACAACAAGACAGCGCACCTGTCACGGTTTTCAGCGCAGCCCCATCCGTGACACTTAAAGGACAAAGAGGTCAGGGTGTGCTCCAGCTCCCCCTCCTCACCCCCATCTC